>PVKA01046233.1:0-15057 GCA_004027165.1 Ctenomys sociabilis
TGGATTATGAGGCCATCTGGGGAACTCTTGTCCAAGTCATAGAATTCATGGTAAACAATTTCATAAACAAAGCCTGTTTTGACAATGCCCATTTCTGTATCCCAGATATTCATAACACTCAGAACAGATTTGATACTCAGGGAACATTTGATTTATAACTATGCATAGTGCATATTTAGTAGAGATTGTGGTTGATTATGTGTATGCCTGTGATGGGGGAGTGATATCACACTCCTGTAATTGTTGGTGGCCATGATCTAATGCCATGGAGGGAAGATCACAAGAAGATACTGCAGACACTTTTGTATTAATGAGGTCTAGGGGGGCTAGGAATATAGCTCAGTGGCATAGATGCCTGTCTGGATAAAAATAAGGTCCCAAGTTCAGTGCCCAGTACAAAATAAAATAAAATAAAATAAAAAGACCTATGATAATGTTTAGGAGTGGAAGACTCTTATAAATTTTATATAAATGAATTAATAAATTACAGTGAATAGGAAGTGCTTTTTGTCCACATGGAGGAGTATTTACTGAGAAACTTTTCACAACTTTATTAATTAATTTATTGTATTTTTAGGGAAGGATCTACAGGGTGTACAAGATCTCACTACTACAGCAGATTCATAGTGATCCAACTGTTTATAGCTTCCTAAGAGCTGGGATTATAGGTGTGCAGCACCGTGCTCAATTGCCATCTCAGCGCACCCTGGGGATGGGGCCAGCACACCTGGCCTGGGGACCTACTTGCAGGTTCATATATATATATATATATATATATATATATATATATATATATTACCTTTTATCCTTAAATTGCATTTTCAGATTTAGAAATATATGAATAGAGAAATACCTGATGAAATGATCCTGCCATTCAATTAAAAAAAATTCTTGGTGTTTTCAGTGAATATTTTTCCTACCAGTAGGACCTTCTTTCTAGAGTGCTACTCTGCTGATGATTTTCTGCACCTTAGCTTGATAATTGTAACTGGTTTTCCAAATTTTCTTTCTTAAACCAGGATAATGAACAATACTTAAAGTTGTCAGTTTTGTTTTAATTTAAAAGCCTGTGGAGCATTTAGTTCTGTTCTCTGCTTTCTTCACATTATAATTTACAACAACAGTTCCTTATTCTGAAGGCAATTTAGCAATGCCTTTGTCATTCTCTTTTGGATACTGTACATTGCATTTGAGCTTTATTATTCTTATTAACTTTAGACATACATGCACAATAGCTGATATTCTTAGCATATAATTTATATCACTAAATTGTATGTGTTTTATTTGGTTGATACATTATTGTATATTCCTTTCAAATGTACATGTTTAATCTAAAATTTAACCACATTCATATTTTTAAAGGGCAACAAGGTAATTAAAACATATAAATAAAACAAAGCCAAAGAATTTTGAAGGACTTTATGACCTAATACCAGTTTTGTAGAGGGAAAAGATGATACTGAAGTTGTATGGGTAGATTTACACTCCACTGCATAGATTCATAGGTATATATAGGTGCATACCTAGTTTAACTTTACAACTCAGAGCCGGGCGTGGTGGCGCATGCCTGTAATCCCAGTACTAGGGAGGCTGAGACAGGAGGATTGTTGTGAGCTCGAGACCAGCCTGAGCTACAAAGTGAGCTCGAGGCCAGCCTCAACTGCATAGTGATACCCTGTCTCAAAAAGACAAAAAAAAAAAAAAAAAAAAAAACTTTACAACTCATATGTAACTTTTACAAATAATAGATTACTGAGAGAGAAGAAAATAACATACTTAGAATTTTGACATATAATCTTACATTTGTCTAACAATTACTTTATATTCCTTACTCCCTTTTTAATCCTAAAAATTCATACAAATCTATGAAATGTTTTATGTATTATTTATTCAATTGATTGATTGATTGACTGATTGCATCAACATACTTGTAAGGTACTCATTTTTCTGAGAACAAAATATCAACAAAGTACTGGAGTTGCAATGCTGGGCAAAGCCTGACCGTCTGCAATGCCATATTGGTGCCAGTGAATCTTAGAAGAGGACCATGAGGGTTGGCTAGATAGCTCAGCAGACTAAGCACCTGCTTAGGCAAGCACAGGGACTGGGGTTCAATCCCAGAACCACATGCCACACCGGTCCTGCCCACAGGCATGCTGAGAGGCAACTGTGACCAGGCGTGGTGGCACATGCCTGTAATACCAGTGCTGGGGATGCTGAAAGCAGGAGGATCACTATTAGTCCAAACTGCATAGAGAAACCCTGTACTGAATACATAAAATTAAAAACAACAAACAGAAATTTTACAATTTATTGAGAAAGTAAACAAAGGATCCTGAACTAGAGTGCTAGCTTTGGGTTAAAGTTAAAAAAAATCTGAGAGAAAATAAAGTTTGTATTGCAAATTCGGGAGGAGTAGGGGATGAAAAACTATGTTGAGGTAGAGGGATAGCAGTGGGGAGGGGACCCAGACAGAGAAAACAAATTTGTTTCATGGGTACAGAGAACATGGCAAATTTAAACGCTGGAATAAAAATATGTGGCTAGAACTCAGAAAGCAGGGATAGAATTAATTGGTACTTACGGCTTCACATAAAATGGGACCTCATACTGTGTAAAGCCAGGAAAACCACACTAAGGCTTAAAGGTGTGGCCCATTGTCACAGAGCTTATGTAGCACATGTGGTGACCTGGGTTAGACAGCCAGGGTCTTTGAACCTTATTCCATTCTGCTTTGCTTATTTTTTTTTTAATATTTAACCTGTGACTCTGCTAGGATTATGTGTCAACTGAGCTAGGCCATGATATATGTATATATTTGTTCAAACATTTTTCTGAATGTTTCTAGGATTGAATTTTTAGGTTAGATTAACACTTAAACTGATAGACTTTAAAGTACATTGCCCTTTGTTATGGTTTACTTCTAGATGTTCATCTATGGCCTTATGTGTTCAAAGGTGGGAGTTTGGGGAGGATAACTGGATTATGGGGATGCTTTAGCTGGTTTGGTGTTAGTAGGTAGCTCCTGCTTGGAAAAGGCAGATTACTGGGAACATGACTTGTAGGTGTATATCTTGCTCCCTTGCTCTCCCCTTCACTTTGTTCATTAATCCAAGCAGTTTCCCCCTATTAGCTCTTCTTTTATTCTTTTTTGTTGTAACACTGGCCTACCATGGACTGAAAACATGAGCCCAAAAAGCCTTTACTCTTTTAACTGGTTAGTGTTTGGTATTGCATCCCAAGACCCTAAGGTGGATGGGTTTTATCCCCCCACCAGATGAAGGTTTTAATAAAATGAAACACTAACTTTCTCTGTAATGTTAGTAACTTTTCTCATTAGTGAGACAAAATACCTGATGCCCTACATTAAGGGAAGAAAGTTGTATTTGGTCTATGGTTTGTGGAAGTTACAGTCCATAGCTGGCTGGCTCCAAGGCAGGGTGGCATATCAGACAGTCATTGCAGCAGAGAAACAGGGCAAAAAGGAACAAAGCAAACAAAGGAACCCACAAGTGACCTTAACAGCTTCTTTCTGCCCCTCTTTATATTCTAATTAAGCTACCAGGATAGGGCATTGCCAAACCAATCAGTGAATGATTTAGTTCAAGTATCACACCTTCTAGACTCACCTACCTCAGAAAAAGCCCCCACGAATGACTATTTGAGGCTTTCAGGGGACATACAGGCACAAGGCATAATACTCTGCTTCTGGATGCACACACATCCCTTTATGCAAAAACATTTAGTCCATCTGTAAGAGATGCTGAAGTCCTAACAGTTTCAGCATTGCTGAAAAGTTCAAATTCTCTGCTGAGATTTAAGAAAACTCTTGGGGGCCTGGGAGATGGCTCAATGGAGTAAGTGCTTGCTTCCCTGGCAAGTGCAAGGGCCTGAGCTCAATCTTTGGTTCCACCAAAAAAAAAAAAAAAAAAACAAAAGTAACTTAGCTGCAAGCTCTTATACATATGAAAAAAAAGTTAAACACTTTCAACCTTCAATGGCACAAGACATACATTACCATCCCAAAAGATACAAATAGAGGGAAGCAAAACAACAGAACCAAAGCAGTCCAAAGTCTATCAAGGCAAACATTAAGTGGTTTCAGGGGCAGCATCCTGGGAAATCTGTGGCAAGTTGTCAACACAGCCTGCGTGGCTTCACCCTATGACACTCCTGGTGTTGGTAGCTCCTGTGACCTCCCTTAGGCGGCCTCTGCTCTTGCCTTGTAGTTTTCTCAGGCAATCTATATTCCTGGATTCTCCAAACTTTTGAGCTCTGTAATGCACCTTTGCTTCACATTCAGAGCTTCACACACTGTCATTTCTGGACATCATGCTTGGCTTCCCAGCCTTTCTCCTGAAATCTGAATGGAAGCCTTTCTGACCTCACAGTGTTTACATTTGTATGCACCTAAAACCCAGTGCTACATAGTTGATGCCAAGGCCTGTTGCCAGTTGGAGCAGTAGGCAGTCTGTTTCTCTTTTGTCTATAAACATCAGGTGTCTGGAGCTCTGAGTACTCTGATCTACATCTAAAGGAACAAACTGTCTAGGCCACCACCATAATGGAACACGATGCTGTGGGGCTTTCTTTGCAAAGAAAGTTCTCTCACTTGGCAACCTTGAGGCTGCAAATGCATGAGTCTTTCTGATTCTTTAACTTTCTCATATATATTTGCTGCTGTCTTATTCTAAAACATGCAGCTATTCCTTGCTGGTCTTTTCAGCTACCAAGTTCTCCTCTGTTTCATCTTTTCAGGGTGTTGCAACTTTACTGGAGCTTCCTTTCTGGCCAAATACACATTGTTTTACATCATTCTGCTTGGCTTTTTGTTTTTGATTCTCAATAAAAATATGAATGAAACTCCTAATAGTATCCATGTCACTATCTCATAGACTGCTTTGAAATTTCTTCTGCAAAACTAATTAGTTTACTTTCCATAATCTCAGTCTCAGACTAAATCTCTGGACATGAGCAACATGCAGGCAAACTTTCTGCAGAGGTATACCATATTTTCTGGAGTGTAAAGGTAATACAGTCCTTCTTCCGAGCAGACACTTTTTGAGCCTGATCTTTACAGGGATCATTTCTTTCAACATTCTGGTCTTCTGCTATCTGATCATAATCTCCCATCAAGTACAGCCTCAGGTATTCCTGAGCTGTTTTGTTTGCCATATCTAAACCTTTACAAGCTCTTTCCACAAACCAGTGTTGAAGGCTCCTGTGTCATATGGCCTGGTACATTGAGAGCAACAACTCTACTTCTTTGGTCCCTAATTCTGAATGTTACTTTTCTTGTTGCTGAGACAAAATACACAGCATGCAAAGCCTAGCATTTTATCTAGTTCACAGTTTATAGACATTTCAACTCATAATTGCCTAGCTCCAAGGCAGGATGGCATGGCAGACAGGAATCATAGAAGAAAAATAATTCATGGCACACAGAACGTAACAAAACAAGAAAGACACATCAGCATCTTCTTTATGCCCCTTTTATATTATAAGATATTGGGATTAGGGTGGTACCAAACCAGTCATTGGACTGATGTAGCAATAGCATAACTTTAATCCATGCATTACATACTCTAGATTTGGCCCCTTCTGAAAATACTCCACTTGTGACCACATGAGGCTTTGCAGGGGCATCTACCTGCAAACCAGAACACCTGGAAAAGATGTTTTACAGACTTCAAGCTTCAGACCTGAGATGCAATATCAGCTCTTTTTTTTATGGAACTAGAGATTGAACACAGACCATTGTGCTTGCCAAGGAAGTTCTTATTCTACTGAGCCATCTCCCCAGCCCCAATATCAGCTCTTTCAGGGATATCTACCCTGCAGATTTGGATTTGTAGCCTTTGTCATTTTGTTCATTTCTCCCAAGATCAGGCCAAATTCAGGATGGTAGAGCTGTAGCATAGATTTTTAAAAGAAATTTACTTTTATATATACACATTCAAGATGTAGAAGGTTGCAAAACTGTTTATAATAGACAGAAATATATCAACAGTATCCACAACAGACACTTCTGCCCCTTAAAAATGTATTTGATATGCCAATGCTAGCCCAGAAACTATATATTGCTGGTCTACACAGAAAGTGAAAGGAAGAATGAAAAAAACTTGTAGAATTTAAAGGGTATAATTGATGGCTGGGGATAATTTAAAAGACTGAATATGTACTTTTAGGCTTATTACAAAGACGTTTTAGTAGTGAATTTTAATTGAATTTTAGAAAATTGCTGAACTGTGATATATTACAGAGTAAAAGGATAGAGCAAATAAAACCTTGTTAATCATCACAGATAGTTTGAGATGCACTAGTGTAGACTGGTTGAGAAACACTGTCTGGCAAAAGCCTCCTGTTTAGAGATCAACACTAGGACCAAGGAAGTAACCATTTATTTGAGAAACAAATAACATGCTCAAAGACACAAAAACTGCACTGACCATACATGTGTTGGGGTCAGTGTGAAGCAGCTGAAGTAAAGAGGGAACAGGAAGCGGACCCTGGAACACACCTGTGCAACTTTCTGGAGATCAACATTGTCAGTTTGTTTTTATTGTTAGATGTCAAAGACCTCTGGGACAACATTTGGAGACTTGGCCTCTGTATCCTTTGGGAAATTATTCCAGCTGTGTATCAATTAAGAATTTCATTGGTCCATTTCTAAGCAACAGTGTTATTCTGAAGGTTTATTATTCCTCAAATGCCTAAGTGAGTATGTTGCTTGGCAGAGAAAACTCTAATTAAAATGTTTTTAGTAAGCCAAAGCTAATTCACTGTTCACAAGATACCGTGTGCTTTGTTTGCACTCTGCCTCTCTCCACATATGCCAGATAAACTGAAGAATACTAAGTGATTTCTTCTAGGAAACAGGAGATACTTGTCAAGTTCAAATTCTTGCCAGATGTGAATCTTTATACTACTTTCATCAGGATAGCTTATAAAAATGATGACTTTCCTGGTTATCTTAGTTTCCCAAGAACTTTTAATGGTAATGCTATGATTTGAAAAACAAAAATTTCTATGGCCATGAGGACGATACATGTAAAACTCAGTACTTTAGGAACTTGAAAAAATTGAGGGAGACACATATATTCACAAAAGTAGCACATATTGGATAAAAATGTGGTTGTTTTACACAATGGAACATTGTTCAGCTATAAAAAGGAGAAATTTGAGGCTTTTATCAGTTAATGGATGCAACTAGAGACCATACTTCTAAGAGAAATAAATCAGACCTGAATATGTAAACCCCATATTATCTTGTGAGTGTGAAAACCTGAAAGAGTAAATAAAATCTGAAAGGAACAATAAAAATATCAGACATTTATTACTAAGGTTGTACTGTTTCACTGAAAGTTATTAGTGACTATTTATGTAAGTTGAACAGCCATGCTTTTCTATTTCCTGGTGAAAGGTAAATGTGCAAATTTTAAGACAAAGTCTAATGATGTAAATTTTTGTTTATAAAGTACAGTGGACAGCAAAATTGAAGGCTCATTTTAGTTGGTTTCTTTTGCTTCTTGCTATTACTTTAAACGTTTTTCTTTTATTTCCTTTTTAAGGAATTATATCCTAATTTGTATGTTTAAAAATTCCATTTAGTAATACAGCTATTACAAAACATTATTCTAGTGGATAGTTGGTGAATTGTTGGCTTTCTAGTGACAGATTTGTCAGCAACCTGGATTGTGAAAATATATTTCTATCTTCCTAAAAAGATAATTTATGAAAGGAAAGAGAAGGATGGATAGATGGATAGATGGATGGATGGATGGATGGATGGATGGATGGATGGATGGATGGATGGATGGATGAATGGGTGAATGGGTAAATTTATTCATACAAGCATGCACGCAGGCAGGTGGGCAAGAAAGCGAGAAAAAAAACGTGCATAGTCAAGTTTTTGACCTCATATAATCTTTAAAGCACATTTTTTCATAAGGATAGGCATAAAATTTTATTTTTTAATGTACAAGTAGAACTAAAATCCAATGATTTAAGCAGAATCATCTACAGAGCTTGTATAGCAGTTGCTGTTGATGTCCTCCTCCCTGCTTCCTCCCTGATCTTGAGTGCCTAATTCAGTCAGGCTGGAAAGCATTTAAGATTTTCCATCTCTTCCTGTACATCTGATAATGATGATTCTGACCCTTGGACTCCACTTGAGAACCATGGATTTAAAGCATTGGAACAGCCTGAGAATGGTCTTAATCATGTAATACTTGATTAGAAGCACCCTCACACATTTGAGAAAAGCTCTAAAGTAAGCAGAAACATCATGTCTGCTGTTGTTATTCAGACAAGGCAGAAAGAATAGGCAAAGAAGGCTTCAGGAGGATGGAACTAAGGCTGTCCTAAAGAATGATTAGTAGCACCAGTGCAGAGGAGCATGGGATTTCAGCAGGAAACAACAGTTCAAAAATCAGACCAGAGGCAGAGCAGTTTTCCTCAAAGTACAGATTTCTGTTTCATAATTAATTCTGAAAGGATGTTCCTTCAGAGTTAGTACAGTTTAGTTAATATTTTTGTGTTCCATTCAAAAAATCTATATTCCTTCAACACATATTCTGATTATAATGTGCTTTTAAAACTTTGTGTTTTTATTACTAAACAGTATATTACAAAGAGATAAATACAGCAAGGTACAAAATATACATGCTGACTAACATTTGAAGACCAAAAAAAAAAAAAAAAATTTACCCCAGAAGCTCCTCAAATGAATAACAGCAAATCTAAGCACATGGGGATCTTCAAACCTTTTCTGCAACAGTTAAATAAGAAAGATGTTGACTTTATAGGCAGAACAAAAATTGAGGATATGAGGTAGGCACTTATTTAACCAGTTAGAATATCACTACTTTTAACTATCTCCTGTGCAAAAGGAGAGATTGGGCCAGATTCCTAGGCCATAGACTGGTATATATTGAAAATACAGATATTAATTAAACAGATATATAAATAAATGCATACCTGTGCATATTGTTAAATGCAATAAGGAGAAGTTGTGGGTTACATGAGAAAAGGAAAGAAAGTCTATTCCCTCATTTGCCAAGGGAAGTGAAAGGAGGCTGCCTTGAGGGAGGGCTACCACCATCAAACCCTCTAGGTTGAGCTTTGCAAATGAGTGCATGAACACTGAAGGCCAGGAGGAGCACAGCAGGAGGACTGCACGTGTGAGGTGGAGGTGCTCTTCCTTTAGCATGAGTACAGCTTTCGTTTAATACTTTCTGCCCATAAATCTGCACTCTTTCAACACCTGCTCTTGTTATAGTGCAGCTGCAGTGGAAGCCCTCAGGATTATTAAGGGGTTGGAAAAGATACAGTGCCTATAATGTTGAGAGAACAGACATTTTGCTATGAGTAAAAGTGTGAGTAGGTAGCACAAGATATAAACTGACAAAGTTTAGTAGAGAGGCTGGTATTGTTTTAGTAAAGGGATAATGGAGAAACTCCTTGAGAATCTGATGGCCTAATTAACTTCTGGATAAGAAAATCTGTTTTGCCAGGCCTTGTTTAGTCTACAAAGAAAGAGGGATAGAATACAGTTGAATTGAGCCTGAATTTATTTCATGGTTTTTTTTAAAAGCAAGGTATACCATCTTGAATGAGTAAAACTTAAAGAATATGCTACTGGTGCTCTACCTGAGAGAGAAGGAAATTGTGACACACAGAACTTAAACAATTATCAGAGATTGTACCATAATATGTGGTTGAGCTAAGTGCTTATTTCACTGAGCCATTAGCTTGATGGTAAGGAAATTATGAAAACAGTACCATTCACACTAGTTTCAAGACAAATAATATGCCTAGAAATTAATTTAATGCAGGAATTGAGTGTGTTTTACAAAGAAAACTACAGCCCTCTTTCAAACAAGATTGAAGAAGACAACAGGGAAATAAAATAGGTAATACTTTTGAAGACATAGGTGTAGGAAAGGATTTTCTACACAGAACCTCAATTGCACAAGAATTACCAGCAAGGTCAATGTATTTTTTACTGGATATATTTTAGTTTTTTCATGTGATTGTTCTGGGGCCAATAATATATATTTTAAATCATTTAGATTTTTCATAGATTTATATAAGCATCATTTCTGTGAGATTCACAAGTTATACTTTTATATATCTTCATTTTCCTCTTTTTGTATGAGTATCATTATCTAAATTATGTTTATATTTTATAAAATGAACATCCCACTGTTGTCATTATTGTTTTTTGTTTTTTTAAAAAAAAGTAAAATAAAAGAAAAATAATATTGATAGAAAAAAAAATATGTGGTTGAGCTAGAGCTTAAATCTACACAATCTGTCTAAAACACAAGCTTTATTTATTCATTTATTTGGAACAAAAGTTCCCAACAAGAGGAATATAGAAGCAAGAAGAAATGTGATTTGGGTTTTGTTTTGTTTTGTTTTGTTTTGTTTCTTTGTGTTTTTTGTTTTGGATCATTTTTGCTCACATTTGCAAAATGTTTTAGTTATTAACAAGACACCTTAGTTTCAAGATGGCAAATACCTAGAAGATGTGTTAGTGTTGCTTTTCATCTCTACATCTTTGGGAGATGTAATTAAACAATGTTTTTCTGCATTCTTATGAGTCCCTGAATCTTCTTCACACAGACATAAAAATAAAATGTCAGATCATAGTCCTGAAGAAGTAAATAAAATAATTATTAATTAATTTTATTCATGGATATGGAAATACCACATGAGCTGGCCTCAGGACTTTGCATGACTTTTAATTTTGTGTAACATGACTTTCCCTCTTTCCCTTCTTCTCTATGTTCTGGGGCACTTCTCTTTCATTAGACCAGGAATTGGGAAAGTCTTTCTGTAAAATACCAAGTAGGAAATACAGTCAGTTTTGCAGCATAGTCAATTGAAACTTCTTTTTTTTTTTCCCCTTTGTTGTTGGCAATTTACATAGCCAATCTGTAAATGAATTAATGTGGCTCTGTTCCAATACCTTTTTTGTTCTGTATTTAGGACAAGGTCTACAGGGTCTCACTATGAGGATTGGACTCGTAGTGATGCTCCTGTGTGAGCGTCCCAAGTTTTGGGATTACAGGCCAGCACACCCAGTCTCGATCGCTGCTCTCAGCATGCCCCACGCGTGTGGCTGGCCCAGCATGCCAGAGATCCAATTCCAACTGTTCCAATAACTCTTTCATTTATAAATAGCTAGAATCAGGCAAGGTTGATCTAGCATTGAAGTTTAGACCCAGCATGAATCTTACATCTTAAAGCTGTATTGGTGGCGCTTCTTTATAGTTCTCTTATTTTTTGATATAGCTTACATTATGTATTACATTTGCAAATTGTTTCATCACAAAAACTTTGTTTACACCCTGATGTGACCTTCTATGAAGTATACAAAGAATTTCATTTACCTACTGTCTGCACTAGGACTGGCAAGCATGTGGTTGGCCACAAATTTTAATATGTACAAACGATTCCTATGTAGTTATGCTGAGAATTATTGCTAACTTCATAGCATATTGAATGCTTTTCTGTTCTTCATATGTACAAGCTTTTTAAAATACAAATTAAGTTAACATTTTGCCATACTAATGTTTTCCAGATGAAAATTTGTTTGTAATGAAATGTTTTACGCTAGTTGGAGGTACCTGAATATACCACATGCAGTGACACACTAAAAATTAAAGTCGGGACATAAGTCACCTCTAAAGTAACTTTATAAACTAGGACACTCAGTTAAAAAGAATACAAATTTAAATTAAGATTTGTTCATATTTTTAATACATTGCAACTGAATAAAGATAACATGGTTGATAAGCCATTTTACACTAAAACAAAACTTAAAAAATATTTTAATTCTTGGCAGTACTAGGACTTGAACTTAGTACCTCATGGATGCTAGGCAAATACTCTCCCACTGAACTACATGCTCATCTCCTAATGTATTGTTAAGGGCTAATAAAAACAAATTATCTTGACATAATGTCATCATAATTGCTATCCTAAAGTGCTGCTTTGCATTTATTATTTTCATTTTATATGTTTCTTGTAAAGCTTTGTAACTGTTATCTACTATAGATTCTACAGGACTATGGCTTCTAACAGACAATCTAAACAGTTTATATATAGGCAATTACCTACTTTATCTTTTTAAATGTTCTGATACTATGATAATAGGATTATAAGAGATAGCATTAAGACCTATTCTTGCTACTTTAAGACTAATGCCACTAACATTCTGGATTGAGCAAATAGGGCTTGATGACCAACGGTAAGAAAGTTAGAAGAGCTAAGAAGACAATGAATATTTTGGTCCTCGCCCTGTATGATTATCCAGGACCTAAGGCACAACAGGATCCCTTTAAATGGACCCTGCAACTCTGGTGAGTCAGCCAACCACCCGAGTAGGGGTTTGTTGGCTCTCAGTGAACAGGAGCCAGCCAATGTACATTCGATAAAAATAAAGGTCACAAAGGGGACTAATGCCTCCATACCTCTAAAAAATGTTATACTGTCAAGAAAGACCATCACCCATCCTGGGAAATAAATGAATTGTTTAAAGAAAAAAAAACCTGGAGCAATTTAAAGACTTCGCATGAGGCATCAAAAGTAACTTCTGAGGAGCCTGAATTGACTTAGATGTATAAATATAGCTTCATTTAAATTAATGTAGATCTTATTATAATAATTATGTTCTTCACCAGTACTAGTATGTCACCATTATTATTGTGTTGCATTTTAAAGTATCCTGGTGCAAAATAGCAAAAACTAAGGCAGAAAGAAGATAATAAAAATCATAATTCAAAAATTGTTCTTTTAATAAAAACTACAGGTTGCAGATACAAATCCAGTCAATTACCCTTCTCTTTCCTAAGGTCCCTAAACACACAATGATCCTATACCATTTCCTTTTACCTATAAATAGACATGGGACATTCTTTTACCTTTAAATGAGCTTTTCTTTTCTTACTCATGTGTAGGCCAATCCTTATTTGTCTGTAAATGGGACTCGTTCTATTTCCTTGGAAGTCACTTTTTAAATTCTGCTTAATAAATGCCTCTATTTCTCTTGCTGATGCTTCCTGAAAATTCTTTTTTTTTTCAGTTTTAAGAAAACTTTAAAAGAACACACCCCACACTGCTGTGGAATCCCCACAGCTCCACAGTGGCAGCCTCCACTGTCTTGGCTTTCGGGTTCCTGGCCCTGGTCCTTGAATTCACCCTAATGGTCAGCTTGGAGCAGTTTGGGGGTCAGAAAATCTGGACAGTAGAGAATGACTTTCATTAGTTCTGGGCACATTTCTAGCTGGCTTTTAAGCAAAACATCAGTGTACAGTGAGGGATATCTGTTATGCTTCTCCATCAGTCGTGTTCCTGGATCTTCCCTTTGAAAATTATTTTAATGAGATCAACATGCCCCATGTGTGAGGTGGAACAAGGTTCCCTTCTTTGTTTTAGGGACCTCTTTAGACTCATTCTAGTGATATCTTTTTTTGTAAAAATTTGTCTTTTATGTACAGGTTTACCTGTAGGGTAAAAATGCCAATATAAATATTCTAACTATTAAATGTTGCTACTATTTGTGGCCCAAATTAACTATCTGTTATCCACTTCAAGCTGTATGCATTGTACTATCTAGAGCTATATCCAACTCAACTCGAATTTTTCAGTATTATCTGAGCTTGGTTCTCAAAGTTTCCTTGGTAAAATTTTTTGTCATAACTATCCTTGTCTTTCCTACGAAGTTGTTCTCCAGTTTATTTCTTCTAGAATCCAGCAGTTTTAAATAATATGTGCCTTAATGTTAAATGGACATTTCGCACAATCCTTTTTAGAGATTTTTGTTCATTTTACATCTGTCAGCAGCCAAAAATGTATGCCCCCTATCCTCAGAAATCAACCAATTCAAAGGGCCCCTAGCATTGATCTCTCCTAATGCATCAAGTTAGGATATAACCACTGCTCTTCTCAGAGGCTTGATTTCATTGACTTCTCTGCAGTAAATGTAGTCACTAACCAATACTTACAGGAAATGATTGGAACTTTTAACAGCCCAACTTCATTAAGACTTTAGCAAAGGACTGCAGTTAAAGATATCATGCTCTATGGAGAAAGTCTCATAAGACAGCATCAAATTTTAATGTAAGGCCTATTCACTTCCCCCAAAGAGTCCAAAACCTTCTTCTCTGGAACATGTGTAGAAAGACTAAATCTCATTAAATAAAGCTAAATCCCTCCTGCCAGGGCAACTGGTACAGTAAATATATAACTTTAAACTCAATATAGGTGCTCCTGGAAGATCTTAAAGGTTCTAAATGCTCCAGGAAGAAACATTCTTTAAACAATCACATTTGCTGTCCGCACACTTTTCCATATCCTGAAATCCTCACAAAATCCAAATCTCTCACTCTGACTTATTCCTGTCATGGTAACTCACCTGCTGTCCCCTGTGCAGCATATCTTGATCTAAACAAACTCTAGTCTTTCCTTCATGCCTAGTCTATTGTAAACTATTTTATAGATTCACCCATTGGCCCTCCAGTACAGGATCTCCTATAGCAGCAAGTATGTCACAAATATTTGTTGGAGTACTGAATGAGTAAAAGAATCAATTCTCCAAAACATGGCTACTGCCTAATATCTAAATCCATACTTCCTTCTAGAACCCTGCCACTCCCATCCAGTTCTCCTCTCCTTAAAGCTAGATCATATGAAAGCTAATAGAAAGTGATGGTAATCCTTCTGTATGATGTTATACATGGGTTCACAGCTTCCACATGAGTCTTTATTTTTACTCTTTTAAGACTCACATCCTTGGTACTAGGATGAGAGACTATACTGCTATACATGAGACTATGGACATGCAAAAGTGCAGAGACTTCCTATTCATGGTAGAGGCCTCTAGGTTCATGGGCTGCAAAGCCAAGGATACTTATTGTCTGCTTTTCCACAGAAAAAATTTCTCCCTCCTGAATCCCAGATTTCAGTGCTTTTATTGAGGCTTCAGGCATCTGTTTCAGAGATGACTATGCCTGCTATGGTTTGTCTGAGTTTTTTCTTTTTTTTTTT
>PVKA01046234.1:0-15057 GCA_004027165.1 Ctenomys sociabilis
AAAGAAAGCGAGTTGTTTATCAAATGGAGCCCTGCTCCACTTCAGGGAGGAGTAACTTTGCATCTTTTGTAGAAAAACGGATGTCCCTTGACCACAAAATAAATCGCTTTTCAATTTAAACATTCACCGTATAGTTCGATCTTGTCAAATACTGCAGTGCCTGAGCTTGGGGATTTTCTTATTATTACATGGGTGCACACGCACACATACAGACACACGTGCACACGTGTGCACACATCTGCATGTTCACTCGAGTCTGAAAGCTTCTCCAGGGACCACCAGGTCCCTTGGGCAGCAAGAGCACAGCTGGGAGTGTTGAAGGCTTTGCCCTCCCTGTGCCCCAGGAAGAACCCATGTTCTGCCAGTGTCACCTTGGACCACAGAGCTCCCTAAGTGCTGAGCAAGGGAGGGGAGCCAGCCACAGGGGAGGGAGAAGGAAGAAGGAGGGGCTGGCAGGAGGGAGCGCTCCAGGGCAGAGGAGCCTCACAGGTGTGTGCAGTTGGGCAAGAAGTGCCAGGATTCTTGCAAATTGTCTCCTTGCTCTGCACCTCACTCCCACATTTAGAGGGTTGATTGCATGGCTGGCAGGTAACTCAGAACTGCTAATTCAGAGGTGGGCTCCCCAGTTTCTGATGCAAACCTACACAGAACTGACTGATGAAGCATAGGAAGGGAGCTGCCTGGCTTGAATGGGGACAAACCCCCAAACCTGGCCCCACTGTCTTCTTCACCTTGCAAGGCCCTGTGCAGAATGCTGCGTTCCCTGGAACACAGATTGAAAACTGTCCACTCATGCAGCGCTTCCTTGCTTCCCAGCAAAAGCACTGGAACTAGGAGGAGGAAGAGGAACAGGAAGGGTAGCAGGAGGAAGAGGAAGAAGAAGAGCAGGAGGGGGAGCAGGAGGAAGAGGAGAGGAGGGGAAGGAGAAGGGGGAAGAAGGTGGAGGGGGCAGGAGGAATGGAAGCTAGCAGGAGGAAAACCTTCCCAGCCATAAGATTCATGGACAGACTGAAGAAGCACAATTTCCCTGAAAACAAGAAGTTAGTTGCCACTGTGAAGAAAGCGTTTTCAGCATGGAGCCCAGCACTGCCTTGCTCCCTCTAGCCCCTTTCAAGTCTTTTCAGATAAGCTGTCAAGCAAGCCAGATGCTGTGTGACAGATAAATGGAAAGGCCACTGCCGTGGAAAGGGTCCCTTCACTCACTGCTGGAAGGCATTAGCAGGTCAGCCTACCACCTGGAGTTTAGGTTCTTCATGTATAAACAGGATGCGGCTGGATGCACTGTCTCTAGAAGATCAGGTGCAGCTTTGAAAATGTCCTCAGAGTCAAATCAACAGTTTAGACTCTACAATTGATTGAGCAAGTACTATGTGTCAACATCACTTTTCTTTTTTTCTGGGATATTATTCCAGGACAAAGTATACACTTTTGCTTTCCCCAGTAGGAAGGTAGTTGTTGAACAAAGGCATGGTGTGAAAGGGAACATAGGTCCCTGGGGGACACAGGGAGACTCAGGTTAGCACAGAGTCAGGGTGGCCTTCTGAGATGGGAGAGAGAGGAGCAGAGCCAGACCAAAAGGCCTGGAGAGAACTCTAGGGAGGCAGAGATAAAGAGAAGGCAAGAGACAGACATGAGCATAGAGTGGCAGACTAAGGAAGACGAAGGAAGATAGAATCAGAGACACCAAAGACAAAGACTCGGAAACACAGATGGAGAAGGAGAGGGCAGAGACAGGGACCTGGCCACTTTCCTCAGTCCAGTGCATGTGTCCCCCTCTGCCACATGAAAAAGAGAGATTTATTTTAACTCACAGCTATGGTCCACACTTGGTAGCTCCAAGGCAAAACAGCAATGCGGGAAGGGCCTGGTCCCAGCAAAGTTGCTCCTGCTGGGTGGCCAGGAGGAGAGAGAGCCAAGGAGGAGATATACACCTTTCCTGATCCCACCCCCAGGATCCGCCAGCGCAGCTCAGACCCCACCCTAAGGACACACTCAGCCCCGGGACTCATTCGTGAATTTTCCTGCAGGCAAGTGTGACATGCCTGTGGTCCAGGCACTTCCAAACACGTGCAGCCGGGGACCAGGTCACATTTAATTCATCACACAGAGGGAGACAGGGGAAGCAGGGACAGAGGACAGAGAGAGACAGAGAGACAGTGACAGAGCAAGAGGATGAGGAGACGTGTTTAGAACAACTACTATAGGCTGGGCAGGTGGACAGGGTCTGCCCTGAGGTTGCAGGTGGCAGTGCGACTTTATCAAACACTGTGTGTCACCTCAGACAGGGACAGGAATACCAGGCAATGGCTCTATTTTTTTTTCAATTTTCTTTGTCTTCTCAAGCACTTTGTATTGGTTCTGTGTTTAAGATTCACCTTTGTCTGCATTTACCTGGGGAGCCGGCACCTCTGCACATGGTCTCCATCTTTCTTACTTTCCCTCCTTGCCACCCTTCCTCTTTCCTCCTGTCCCCAATCCCTTTCCTATTCCCCACAAAGTCAACCCCTATGTCCCCCACAATACTGAGGCCATAACACCAAGGGCAATAAGTCAGACACAGAAGCTCAGATATTGGATGGTTTCTCTCATATGAGAAATCTAAGTTATATACACGTTAGAGAGCAAGATAAAAGAGAGATGATAGGAAGAACTTTCTCTGTAAAGGATTCCTTGCGGTGCTCCTTGGGGACATTGTGGGGTCATTTCATACGCTACTGTATTATTTTTCCCCACTGCTTCAGCAGCAAATGACCACAAATTTCATGGCTGAAAGCTGTATCGATTATCTTCCCAGTGTGCCAGAAGTCAAGTATAGGACCAAGGTGGCATCCATGCTGGCTCCTTCTGAGGCTACAGAGCAGGATCTTTCCTTGCCTGTCTCATCCCCTGGACTGCAAGTTACACCAGCCTCCTGGAACTGTGGCCACCCCTCTCCATCCCACCCCTTCGCGTCCTGTGCAGTGACCATCCCCCCTGCTGGAGGCCGGTGTGTCTTCACCCATGACCCGCCACTGTGATTCATAAACCTTGGTCAAAGGTTCAAATCCCATGGCTGGTAGGACTTCCTGCAGGGGAAGGATGTCCTGTGCGCCTCTGAAGATAGCAGCACTGATCCCTTGATCTGTGACAGCAGAAACAGCATGGTGCCTTCAAGTAGCCTCTAAAACCTGCCGCCCCCTGAGGCCCATTCTCGGGAGCCCCTATCGCGTTCACCATCATGCTGTGAGACTTCAGGGCGGTCACCTGGTGGTTTATGTGCTTCCTCCATAGTGGCACCAGAGTGTGAGGTGTTGCGGAAGTCATGACAGGCTGGATGTACAAAAGGACATTTGTATTACTAATGTACCGGTGTCCGGAGCTTTGTTCTCTTTTCCATTTTGTAAGATGGTCCATGAAAAAACTGAGAAGCCAGATGCTGAAGAGAAGAAACTCAAAGAGCACCAAGAATGCTGCTGCCAGTAGCACTGGTGAAAAGGCTAAGGTGAAGCAGAAAATGTCCCAGAAGGGGCGCCCACTGCAGGTGAAATCCTGCCTGGGTAGGGAGGATCTTCCACACAGTCCAGAAAGGCTTTGTACAAGAGAAAGTGCACAGCTGCTAACTCAAAGGTTGAAAAGAAGAAGGAAAAGGCTCTTGCTACTGTCACACAACCAGCTGGAGGGGACAGGAATGGTGGTGCTGGGTGGTTAAGCTGTGAAAAATACCTAGATACTGCCCTCCTGACAATGTGCCCCGAAAACTCTTGGGCCACGGCCAGAAGCCCTTCAGTCAGCAGGTGAGGAAACATCCAGCTGGCAACGCTCCTGGCACCTTCTGGATCTGGATCGTCCTCACCGGGCGTCACAGAGGCAAGAGGGTGGTCTTCCTGAAGCAGTTGGCCAGTGGCTTGCTGCTTGTGACTGGATCTCTTCTTAGCTTTAATTGTGTTCCTCTATAAAGAGCACACCAGAACTTGTCATTGCCACTTCTACAAAAATGGGTATCAGCAAAGTGAAAGTCCCCAGACACCTCACTGATGCTTACTTCAAGAAGAGGCAGCTGTCGAAGCCAGACGGCGAGATCTTCAACAACAAGGAAGAGAGACACCAGATTTCGGAGTGGCCAAGGTGGCCCAGAAAGCGGTGAACTCACAGATTTCAGCAAAAATCAAAGCTGCTCCTGGGCTCCTCATACATGAGGGTTCTACATTTCTTACTAAGAACCTACCCAAATAACTGATGCATTTAAAAAAGCGAAATTGTTTCTTACTCCTGTTTCTCTGTATTTCCAGTTCTACTTTGCATCTCCCAGGCAGCAGAACATGTTCTGAAACCGAAAGACTCCCCTCCGGCTTTCTTGCGCTCTCTTCAGCCAACTTTGCACACACGATGGAGCGGTGCACCTTCAGTGGCTCCTTCTCGGTAGGCTTTGGGCTCTCATTTCAGGTGGCCTCGTGCCCTTGGCCTTTCTGAGCAGGACTTGGCAAACCAGCCTGCCGGCAGCCAGGTAGAGCCACCCTCCCACGCTCCGAGAGTCTTCGTGGCATGTCTTCTTCTGCAGTCCTAGCACTTTCTCAGCCAAGAGAAAGACTCGGGCTGTCTTTGTCAGAACTGTCATAAGAGTGGCCACAGTGAGAACCCTGGCTAGAAAGAGCAGGTGCGCGTGACTGTGTGAGGTGCCGCTGCGCGGGGTGCACAGTGGTTTGGGGTTCCCTTCTGCTTAAATCACAGAAAACAATGAATATAGAGAATTCCAAAATATGTTCAAGGGCTTGCTTTATTTGTGTGAGAGTTCATCCATCTATTCTAACTCATTTGTTTATGAATTCATTTGGTACAAGACCTCACCAAGCAGCTCTATCTTGCAGGGACCCTCCTGTCTCAGCCTCCCTGGCATGGGGATTACAGGTGTGTGTGCCACCACACCCAGTTTCAGTGGCTGCTTCTGCACCAGGCCGGCATGGCATGGGGCACCAGGTATCAAACCCATGTCTTTGTGCCTGCCAGGTGGGCGCTTAGACCCCTGAGCTACCTGCCCAACACAGGTTCATCTGTTGGAAAGTTCACAAACTCTCATATAGAGTCTGAATATCACTCAAACTTAAAAAGTAATTTATATGATAAAAGAATAACCAACAATTTTATATCAACTAAGACATGAGAATACATGTTTTATTAGACACATCTCTTGTATTTATTTTATTTTATTATTAGTATACCTTACAACACACAGCCATTGCATCATCTTGGGGAGCGAGGACACCTCATGTCTTCTCTCAGTCATTCTTACTCCCCTTTACACCCCTTCCTGTCTATTCCTTCCCCAGAAATTTTCTCATCTCTACAAATTTTATTTCAGTGTTTGTTTATTACCTTCTATTTCATTCTTTAAATGATTTATATTTTTGTTTTCATATAATAGAAAATGTAATATTCAATGATCTGTGTCTGATTTATTCATTCAACAGTTATAGCCTCAAGATCTGCCAGGTGAGGTCACACACAGCTGTGACACCAGCACTTGGAGGCTGAGGCAGGAGGATTGCTGGGATTCAGGGCCAGCATGAGCTACATAAGGAGAACCTGTCTCAAAAAGCAAAGAAATCCCTCAAGACCCATCCACTTTCCTGGAAATAACTCAAATGTTCGATTCCTCAGAGCCGAGAGGTACTCTGCTGTGTGTATTTACTGCGTCTGCATTACATGTTCATGTGCTGGCGGGCGTGAGGTCTGCTTCCTCATCGGCTGTCGTGAATTGTGCAGCTGTACACACGAAAACGCACATAGTACTGTAACATGGTGACGCTGACTCTTCTGTGCGGATGCACAGGAGAGCTCAGCTGAGTCAAGTGGAACTTGGAGTTTTAGCGTTGAGGCAACCTACAGGATAGAAAAAGGATGGCAGCTACTCCTCATACAGAGGATTAATGCCTAGAATACAGATTTTTAAAACTCACAAAAATCCACCACTGCAAACGAAAGACCTGGTCAAAGAGCGGGCAACTGAAAGGAATACACGCTCCCCCAAGAAGAAGCAGAGCTGGAGTGGGCCGGCCAGACAGCTCCGCTGACCACAGCCCCTGCTGAGGCAGGCCCGGCGCGCACTGAGGCTGGGTGTGGGCGCGCGCCGACAGTCCCAGACCTTGGGAGTCTGATCTGTGTAGGGGGAGACTCTGTGGACCCCGTACTAAGTACAGAAAAAGGTAGAAGTACCCAGTAAGTACATGCCAAGCATGTAAAAGTCTAACATTTCTGGCCATTACAGTAACGCAAATCAGCGCAGCACTGAGACTCCATCTCGCCCCAGCGGGAATGGCTGCTCTCAAGGACTCTGAAAACACCTAGCGCTGGCTGCATTGGAGGGACAGGGAACATTTCTGCACTGGCAGAGGGAGCGTGAAGTGGGACAGTTGCTGCAGTAGCATGGGCTTCCATAGTCCAGGCTCTCGTGTGGAGAAGAAGGTAGCCACGTGCCCCCTCGGTAGGAGGAAGCTGTGTGTACTGAGACCACGTGGACAGCCAGTGCCCACAAACGTGCCGGGCGGGCCCAAAAACACTGCGCATAGGACCGGTAGCACCAGCGTCAGGAGAAAGGGGCTGACAGCTCCAGCTTTCAGGACTTAAAGCCCGGATGCCTCTGCCTCAGTGGCTTCCCCATGAGTGGCCCCAGCACCTCACTCTCACGGACACCAGCCAGCTCCTGGGCTTTCTTGTGTTTTCTCTCAGAACAGTGGAAGCAGGAATAACCATTGGGTGCTGCTTAGAGTGAAGTAGAGGGAAGGGAAAATCCTCCATGGGAGTTCAAAGTGAGCTTCCATGTCCTCTAGATGCTTGTAGCTGCAGGACATGCCGGCCCTCCTGAGTGGAGGGTGAGGAGCCCTCGCCCTGATGGATCTAGGAGCTCAAGGGCACGAAGCCCTTCCTTCAAGAATTTCCTGACAAGCCCTAAAGCAGGAATGTCGACCTCTGATCTCCAGCTGTGATCATGACCAG
Organism: Ctenomys sociabilis; assembly: GCA_004027165.1. NCBI lineage: Eukaryota > Metazoa > Chordata > Mammalia > Rodentia > Ctenomyidae > Ctenomys > Ctenomys sociabilis. The sequence goes on from PVKA01046234.1 coordinate 6,970, forward strand.
CAGTTTGACAGCTGTCAAGCACAAAAAAACAAATTTGCCTAAGAGATTAAGTCCAGAAGAGCTAAGGGCTGGTGATATAGCTCAGCGGACTAAGTGCCTGCTTAGGTAAGCACAGGGGCCAGAGTTCAATCCCTGGCACAGCATGCAGCACTGGCCACACACCTGAGCATGGTAAGGTGGCAATGGAGTCTGGGACTGGTGACACATGCTTATAATCCCAGCACTAAGGAGGCAGAAATCTGGATGATTACTGAGTCTGAGATGCATAGTGAGACCATGCACACACACACACACAGACACACACACACACACACACACACACACACACACAGTATAAGTACGGAAGAGCCAAACAGTAAGCTTATGAGAGGTATTAACAAATGCCATTCTGGGACAGCACCCCAAGCCAAGAATTTCAGACATTTGCTCAGGACGCCCATGATACATGCTCTTCTTCATGGAGCTCAGAAGCCCGGTCAGCTAGTTTTTGTGCTATGTCTCTTGCTACTTTTGACTCATTGACCAGAGAAATGCATTCTCATGGCGAAGCCTTACACAGAGCCACTTCCTTTCAGTTGCTAGGAGATCTCCTTCACTCCCCTGTCACTCAGGACTCTGCTGGCTCTTGAAGGAAGTCATTGTCTGGGCAAGCCCATCTGGGCTGTCTGGGCAGTCCTGTGGAGGTGCCTGTGGAGGACAGGCAGAAGGTGTGAACAGCTTTAAGGTCTTCATTGAGTAGTAGCTGCTTGCTGTCTCTATTAAAGGAAGTCTTTGGGTAATGTAGGATGACCCCCAGAGAAACAGTGAAAACTCAAAAGGCACCGTGTTGAAACTGGTTCCAAGGCAGGGTGGCATGGCAGAGGGGCTCCACAGAGGAGAACCAGTCTCTGGCAGGGAAAGGGGCAGGCACAGAAGCCTCAAGCTTCAGGCACCAAGGATGGCCCTGTTCCTGCTCCTTGCCTCCTTTGGCCACAGAGCACTCAGGTCCTAGGTTCTGAGGCCTCAGGGCAGATTGCACCCACATCCCGAATCCCAGCCTCACACAGCTACACTCCAGCTACTGCAGGAAAGCCTCTCCTCTAAGTGCACGGACCTGTGGGGCTCATCACAAAGAAGCGACAGCACCCCATGTGAGGCTTGACCCCAGTGCTCTCTGACGCAGGGCTTCTCTCTCCCAAAGTCAAGGGTCTTTGTCCAGGGTCTGGGAGGCCTGCAAGGCCCTGGCCAGCTCTGAGGGGCCTGCGCCCTCTGGCTGCACTCTGCCTTGCTCCTGGGCTCTGTAGACTGCCCTGGCTTCAGCAGATGTTGCAGGCTTTGTCCTGAGCTGTAGCAGATGGGCAAGCATGGCTTTCATCTGTCTCTTTCCTTCTCAGGCTCCTGTTTGTCCTCTTTGTCACAGCTATTGTACACTGCTGGAGCTTTGGAGCTTTCGCCTAGTATCTTGAGCTGACTCATGGAGTATTGTCTCAGGCTCAGGTGACCTCTAGGGACAGAGCCCAAGTGAGCGTCTGAATGGGGGCCAGACATGGATATCCTGGGAAAAGGGCTCAGACTCCTAGGGGTGCTGATGGAGCAGGGTGCTGAGGAAGCAGCCTGTGGGCAGAGGAGCTGGCAGGAGAGGGTCCCCTGCGGCATCTGAGAGTACTGCTGACTTCTGGGGTACAGGGCAGGCCTCTGGGAGCAGACCATAAGGCTGAGCGCGCAAGGCACCTCTGACCACTTTCCTGTTGTTTGTAGTAAACATATCATTGAAATGTGCCATCGTTTTTCTCAACCAGCTGAGGTATGGCCATGGCTCATGTCCTCCAAGTGGATTCATAGGACATCTTTTTTTGTTGTTTTTGGTGGAACCGGGGATTGAAATTAGGCCCTTGTGTTTGCCAGGGAAATGCTTATTGCACTGAGCCATCTCCGTGCCCCTTCGTAGGACATTTTTTATTGTTCAAGTATATATGACGATCTCCTTGAAAGAACTTAATACGAAACTCTTTCAGTGATTGAGCAGATATCTCAGAGGGACTCAGAAGAAACAGATGAAGCTGCTCCCATCAGTAGCTAGGAGGAGTAAAGGTTGGCTGTTTGAATTCCTACTGTACCTGAGTCAGTCCCCATTAGTGGAAACCTGACAGGGCAGGGTGTGGCCTGGTTTGGCTGAATTTCTCAGCATTGGGTCAGGGAACCTGACAGCAGCTTTGCCTGGGTCGGATCCACAGGGAAACCCATAGAGCATCCTCGAGCTTTTCTGTCACCTTTTCAGGTTACGTGGACATGTCTGCTGATAAAGCTGACCCCCTGGGGCTGACTACCTCATGCCCTGCCTGGGCACATTCCTGTCTCCCTTTATAAGTAAAATCTCCCAGGTATCCACGTAGAGGCCCTACCATGAATGGGGCAGCCTCCCTGGCTGTCAGTGTGTGTTCCACCCAGTTTTGAAACCATCGAATTTCCTGTTCTGGAAGGGGCCCACCTTCCTCCACAGAGCCCCGAAGTCCGGATGGTCTCTCGCATATCCGGCCCTCAGCCCCTCTGCAGGAGAAATGGGCATTTTCCAAGGTGATGTCTCACCCCCAGCTGTCTAGGGTGGAAATGACCTCTGTCCCTATACAAGCCTTCTCTCCCAGCCCAACCGCACAGCACACACATCCTGTGAATCAAAGTAAAACTCAGGCACGTTGCAAGCTAGGTCCACAGATAAGAGCCAGACTTCCTGCCACATGGGGCATAAGCTTAGGGCCACAGTGGCACGGGGCCTGCAACAGGAAAGACAGCTACACCAAGATCTTCTAACAATAACATTAACTGGGAGAGGACAAGGTATAAGACGAGGCTTCTCGTGCTCCCATTTATTAAATACAAAGAGGCTGGGAGGTCGCATGCAGCCCTGCTACTCCTCTCATGCGTATTCGTCCAGAACTGAAAGCATCATTCCACAGAGATGCATGTACACCCATGAGTATAGCAGCGCAATTTGTCATAGGTAAGTGTTATGAACAACCCAAATGCCCATCGCCTGCGGAATGGGTGAAAAAGATGTCATATTTTTATACAGTGGAGTATTACTCAGCTATAAAAAAATGGATAATCTTGAGGCTTTTATTGGTAGATGGATGCAACTTGAGACCATATTCATAAGCAAAATAATACAGGCCCACCTATTTAAGCATCATATTGTCTCCCTACTGTAAGAACATGAAAGAGTAAATAAAATCTGAAAGCTACAACAGAAACTGTGAAAGAGGAAAAAACACTTCTAAGGAAAGAGCAGCTGGGATGGGATGAGAGAAAAGAAAAGAGAAATGTGGAAAGGAAAAGGAATATGTGGATATACACAAGATAGCTTGGGGAGTTGTACTGCTGATGTCTGCCAGTCTATTGAAAGGAGTAGCTAACGCTTGAATTTTTTCTGTCTTTTAAATTTGTTGTAATTTTTTGACCAATTCTGCATGTTTATATCTGGTAATCTGAGCAAGTAATTTGAAAACAATGATATTTAATACAACAAGCATTATTGAATTCCTATCATTTAGTGAAATTCTATGGCAGTTCTAATGTGTGCTTTACTATTTTTTATTCTTAATTAAAAAAATAAAAAGAAAGCATATACACAAAGCAGGATTATACACATTTAACTGGCACCTATGTGAATGTAAATAGGCAAAAATGTATAATTCTTCATTTTATTTTTATGTACTTATGGTATGGTCTGCAGGGACTCACTACACAGATCAGACTTGTAGTGATCCTTCTGTTTTCAGCTTCCCAAGAGCTGGGATCACAGGTGTGCACCACCGTGCCCAGTATAATTTTTATTTCAGAAATATTTCTGCTAACATGCCACTGAGTAAATCTGTTCATAAAATTTCTTGATAAGTATTATAATACAACACTGATGATATTGTGTAAGGGATTGTTCAATACAATCGATGTTATATAATTTGAAAATTATCAAGTAATTATAGAGCTCTGACTACAGCTAACCAGTGGCTTCTTTCAAGTGCATGCTGTGTCCTTATTTTTTAATTGATAACCAGTAGTTACACATACTTACAGGATACATATGATAATTCATTCACGATGTGTACAAAACAGTGACTGGAATTTCCAGCTCTCTGCTGGAAACCTCGGAAGCGCTTTCTTCTAGCTCCACATCAAGTGTACTCATTCTGCAATGAATGGCAAGAAATGCAGCCACCCGCAGAGGACAGGAGCCTCCTCCTCTGTTTCGGTCTCCAGCTCCTCCCTCTCCTCATCTCTGCCCTCCCTGGCCCTTTAAAGCCCCTGGGCCAGGAGGCCAGTGCTCCCTACCTCTGTCCACATCAGCCTCTCCGTGTGAGTGAGAGCACACCCCAGTTATCTTTTCTTAGTTGGCTTGTGTCGCTTAGCGTTGCATCCTCCACTTCTATTGGGATTGCTATAAATGGTGGATTCATATTCCCTTGGGTACGCGCAGCAACCCTTGTTTGTTAAATCTTCCTTCGGTGTCACCTTGGTTGGCTCCGTATCTTTCCTTTGGGACAGGGGCTGTGCTGCATGCGACAGCACCTGCATCTTTCCAGCCCTCTGCTCTCATTTCCTATGTTTGCATACTGCACGGGGGAGTCACCAGGACACATGATAATTTTTTGTTTGTTTTTGAGGACCTCAAATATTTTTCCTGCAATAACTTCAGAAAAAAATGAAAATGTACATATCAGTAATGTGACAGCCATCACTTCCCGTGAAAGGATGATTGGGATGGAGGGTGACAGTTAAAGAAGACGTGTCTTTGCCTATGGTTTCAGTTTTTTTTTATTTGTGTGTGTGTGTGTGTGTGTGTGTGTGTGTGTGTGTGTAGTACCAAGGATCTAACTTAGGGCCTTGTGCTCCCCAGCTCAATTTTCAATACTTTTTAAATAAGGAATCTGCATGTGTCACAGATTTGAAATCCAAACTTTAAAAAACTGCTAGGCACAACATCTGGCATATTGTAACTACCCAATACGTGTTAATTTCCTTTCTTCAGCATAAAAATCTTTACATCACCTGCCTCATAAACTTGCATTTGCTTAGGCATTTCGTAGACAAGTGATTGCTCCATGCAGTAGCGGCCAGCACTGTCCTCTGCTGTGCCCACAACGTGCTGTGTGGAATCACCATTTTCACTTCTCAGCACCTATGAGAATCATTATTATTGTTGCTTAACCATCCTTTGCTGGAGTTGTTAATATCTTTGTCTAAACTCCTCTTAATTGTTTCCTTAAAGTGAAGGCCAGAGCTGGGGTAGATTGTGAATTTAACAAGGCAGATTTACAAAGGAATCTGCTACATCCCAGCCCCTCTCTGATCAATTAGCCAGGACACCATGTCATCACAAAACACAGCCAAAGGAACCAACACTGCTTGCAAAAAATGATGAAGCGGACATGACCGAGGGCCATGCTCACATGGTGCTGAGAGACTGTGGGGCCCAGAGGCCATTCGCCTCTTGGTCTTCCAGTCTTCAAGGCCTCTCTGCACTTCCCTCTACCCTTTGTTTCTGGAGCCTTCAGCCTGCAGCCTGGGGTGAACCGGTAATCCGGCCCATGACACTCTGCCTCTGGGCAGCCAATCTCCACAGGCACTCACTCCTTCCTAAGCCACAGCCAGGTTTTCTTCTCAGTCCGCCTGTGGGGATAGGCCAGGATCCAATGCAAAGAGGAATAACAGCCATCACAAAGGGAATGCAACTGGTAGATGTTTAGGGAGCTGTGGGCCTGGGACCCTACCCCAACTGGCCCCTGACTCTGGCGTCTTGCACCAGCCCTTGATGCCCTATGCCATGGAATGTCCTAGGAAAACATTTTTATTTTATCTTACAAATGAGAAAATCTAAGCCCTATGAGTCTATGGCCAACAAAAGCCTATGACAAAACAGACCTCTGCTGAGCCTGACCATGTGGGACACATATAGGTGAAGGATCTTGTTTGAAATCATTCATTCACAACTCAGATTCTCTGAGCTACTGCTTGTGATTTACATTAGAAAAACTGTGAAGGTTTGTTTTCTTACCTTAGGAGATGATGGTGTAGGGAGGACACCCGGGCCGCTTCCTCCCCGTCAGCTTGCGCAGTGCAACTTTGAATTACTGGTTCCACAGACTATAGATGGTGGGGTTCAGCATTGGGATCACAGCGATGTAGAACACGGACACCACCTTAGCTTTATCTTGTGAGTAACCAGTGCTAGAATGGAGGTAAGAGAAGAGACCAGAACCGTAGAAGAAAAGCGCCGAGCTCAGGTGAGAGGCACACATGTTGAAAGCCTTCGCCCTCCCTGGTGCTGAGTGGATCTTCAGGACAGCAGCAATGATGTAGCTGTAGGAAATCAAGACAGCAAGAACCACTGCCCCAAACACTGCACACACAACAAGAAAGTTCACCACCTGGCTGGCCAAGGTACTGGAGCAAGCCAGGGCCTGCAGAAGAGGCAGGTGACAGACAAAGTGGTTAATGACTCGTGGCCCATAGAAACGGAGCTGGAATATGGAGCTGGATTAGGCCAGTCCACTGAGGAATCCTGCAGTGTATGCTGCCATGGTCAGCCCCCAACAGACATCAGGTGACACGAAGGTGGGGTACAGCAGGGGGCTGGAAATGGCAGCGTACCTGTCAGAAGGCATGGCTGCTAGAAGGGAACACTCAGAGCCTCCCATCCCAATGAAGAGGAAGAGCAGAACTGCGCATCCCATGGAGGAGATGGCCTTTCGCTCCTGGAAGAAGTCACGGAGCATCTTAGGGGTGACGGCAGAGGTATAGAAGATATCAATAAAGGACAAGTTTCCAAGGAAGAAGTACATGGGGGAATGGAGGGTCAGTCCTGATCAGGACAATGGACACAGGTTTTCTGCTTGAGTCCGCAGGTAGACAGCATGAAGAGCACAGCTCCCAGCTCCCAGGGCTCTGGATATCCTCACAGAATTAAGCCAGCCATGTGTGCTTAATTCTATTCTGTAAAAGACAGAGCAATAACAACCAAACCAAAACCCTTGGATGGTAAGAGATCTTCTCAGAGCAAACTAGGTAAGTGAACACACAATTGCCTCTCCAGGCATTTTGAATTTGAACATATTTCTTCTCTCCATAAAACACAGCCTCAATCTGAGCTGTGTCCTAACATAGCTGCAATGTTGAAGCCACTGAAGAGAGCAGGCATTTAGCACACATTCCACGAGTAACTCCCTCTTCCTTCCTTCAGCCCTGTGCTGAACGTCATTGTACTGATGTTCCTTCCTTCACGTCTCTGCTGCTTTTGCGTCACCAGAGGGAGACTCCTGGGGCCAAGAAGGCTGGAGGGAGGAGAACATTCCACTGTCATGGAAACCCGCACTCCCAGGGTCAGCAGACAGACTTTAAGGCGAGCGCCACTTCCCTGTCTCACAATTCCCCCATGCAAACCGTTCTTACCCTGACTTGATGCCATCGTTCTTGCTGAAGTTACAGGCCCTGGGGGAACTCTATCATTTCTGCACTGTCTGGGCCATCACCTTGTTGTCAGCACTGCCATGGTACCAAGGGGAGTTACTCATGGAATGTGGGCGAAAATGCCTGCCCTGTTCAGTGGTTCCAACATTGCAGCTATGTTAGGACACTATTTAGACGGAGGCTGTGTTTTTTGGAAAGAAATATGTGAAAATTCAAAATGCCTGAAGAGGCAATATTTTGTTCATTTACCTAGTTTGCTCTAAACAGGTCTCTTACCACCCAAGGGTTTTGGTTTGGTTTGGTTTGGTTGTTATTGCTGTCTTTTACAGACTAGAATTAAGCATGCAGAGCAAAGAAAAGTTAAAGAAGGAGCTGAACATGAACAGTGGGAAATTCTGAGGCTATTCACAGGCAAATGTTATTAGCTGATCAATGCTTCTTGGCCTTTTGGCTAAGATCAAGTGTAATTGGGCTGGGGAAATGCGTAAGTGGAATAAGCACTTGCCTGGGAAGTGCAAGGGCCTGAGATCAATACCCAATTACACAAAAAATAACTAAAAAAATAAATAAGATCTCCGCCATCTTGCTCCATCCCACCCGCCCCCGCCCAGCCCCTGAGACCGGGCAGAGACAGCACGGCCGACTCCG
>PVKA01046235.1:0-15041 GCA_004027165.1 Ctenomys sociabilis
TGCCATTAGCACGCTCTTGATTACTGAATTATTGTCTGTCTTTACATTTGTGTGCTGTGTTCTGTCTCCATTGCATGTCCTTCTTCTCACTCATGTAGTATTGAGTGAAGCCTACTGAGCAACAGTTTTTATGTTAGTATCCAGGAGAAAGAGAAAGAATACAGCACACCCATGTATTCACAGAACAACAAAACCCTTGCATATGAAAGGAATTCAGCAGGTTCTCAAATTCATGTATTTCACTTGCAGACCGTACCCACCTGTGGATGATAATTCCAGACCATGAAAAACAATATTGTGGTTTGGGAGTAAACAGTTTTTTAGCATTTGAACAAATGCTATATTTCAGTTTCTAAAAATTCCCCTAAATGTCATGCAAAATTTTAATAGGCTAAGTTCCTGAAAAAAAACTGCACATCAGAGTTAGCTATTTGATGGCCTGTTAAAGGAAAAAAGAAAATCCTTTCCTATGAAACAGGCTACGCTGTTTGTCTGGCAACATATATTTTGCCCCCTTATCTGGTACACCTGAATTAAAAGCAGATGAGCCTTAAGGTATCACCTGTGTGCCAAGCTGTTCAAAGACATAAAACCCAGTGATACAGCCACATGAATATTTTAAAAGGTGGCCATCAGTGACAGACTCTAAAGTGTGTGTAACTGGGATGTCACTTATGCTGTAACCATCAGTATTGACCTTGGGCAAAAGAAGTGAAGGTAGCCTAATTAATGTCCTCCTTTCCCCTCCAGATCTCACTTCCTATATCACACAGCCCTTCCTATAAGATTATTTCCCTGTAACGTCAGCATCAGGAAGTTCTGGAGATAAATTGATTTTGCTTACAAAAAAAAAAAAAAAAAAAAAAGAAAAGAAATTATTTTTCTCAGACATGGGATTATTTCTACTTTTTTTCACATTTCAGTGATACTTCTTAAACCTGAAAGTTTCTGGAGGACTAATCTAAAAATGTCTAATAGAGGATAATTTGATATGTTGCATAAAATTGGTGCAGAACAAATAACCTTATTGCATTAGTCAGTCCATCATTACCATAATGAAGCACCTGACACAGCTACTTATGAAAAGGATTCTTAGTTCTGTCACAGTTTTGGAGGTTCAAAGACTCCAAGTGCATAGCCTCACTCATTGGGCTGCTGGTGAGGACAGCAAATAGCAATGTGCTATGACAGAAAAGCACAGAGAAGCAAGCAGTCCCCTTTCAAATGAAATCGGCAGGAGGATCAGTTGGGCCAGGTTGCTTCCTTAATGACAACACTCATGAGAACTACTGAAGTAGGTGAACGAGAAATATCTCAAATCCCAAAGACCTAAACCCGTCCAAGGGCTACTCAATGCCATTGGTAGACTGAACCATCAATCACCGTGGATTGTTGGGCACACCCAACTGCACGTACACATGCCCCGCCCCTTAGTCTTACACAGAGGTATTAATTCTTTTGGTATTTTGAAGGCTTCCTTGATGACCATGAATGAAAGAATATTTTCTTTCCTGGTCTTTCAAGGATCGTTCATTGGAGACCACTTTTGTATTGGAAGCTACTGTGGAAATAGCACCCCTTTCCATAGCTTTATCCATCCCATCCTTGTGGGGACTCTTGTAACTCTGTTCTGGGACAGGTCTATCCTGAAATTCAATCTGTTTTCCTCTTCTACCCTTTTCTCTTTGGAGGCTGATTGAGCTACACTTGCGACCATGTTCTCGTGCCAAGAAGTCCTGAATTACTCCTCTCATTCAAAGAGTAATTTAAGAGCCTGGGTTTGTGTTCAGCACAAAGAAAGTTGCACAAGTTCTGCAAGCAGGACTCTCATTTCCACAGGGTTGGGAGAATGCTGATTTCCTTAAAAGTAAGACTCAAGAAAAATGCCTTTTACTTTTAGGCCACTGAAACACAAACCATTATTTCAAAATCCAACCTTGATTGTGTAACAGTCAAAATACTCAAATGGGAATATTAAATTGACTTTATGTTTGAGTTAATCAATTTTATCTAGTTGATTAATTTTTAAAAATTCTTTAGTTGTGTATTTTGTACAGGGTCTCACTACATAGCTCAGACTCATAGTGATTCACCTGCCTCAGCCTCCCCAACTCTGCGATTACTGGCAGGTACCACCATGCCAGGTTTCAAGGCCAGCTCTGCATGCCAGGGCTCCTAGGCCAGCATGGGATCGAACTCAGTTCCCTACTCTTGCCAGGCAGGCACTTATAGTGGTGAGCTATCTTGCCAGCCGTATAATCTAGCATTTTTTGAAAGCCATGTGAACTGTTTTCAAAATCATCATATGTTCAAAGAAGAAGATATAATATTTATGGTTATAAAGTCAGATTTGAGAGGAAAGGGGGCTACATAGATTCATATTTAACATGAAAGCAAAGAAAACATTTCAAAAGACTCTATTTTTAACACTTTCTTTTCATTGTTCGTATTTCCCAATATATTAACCTCACATGATTTTTCTCCTGTATGAACAGAAAGGAAAACATTTGTATCTGTCAGCCTAATCCTTTAAACTATAGCTAATCACAACCCCTCAGTCACACTACCTCATGCAAAACCTAAAACCTGGAACTGCAGGACTATATCTGGAAAGTGCAGATGTGTTCTGGGTTTGTAAAAATGATGTGTAAAAAACACCATGCAGACTTTATCATATTGTTTAACTGATGCTTTCAAGCATTTATGCCCAGGGCTTTTATTGCTGTAGGAAGAGAAAAATATATGGCCTCAGGTTCCTATTGCCACCTAGCAGCATTAGTGGGGTGCAAGTATTCACGTACTGAAACATTCAGAAAGAGGTAACCACAATATTTTCTGACCTATTGCTCGGACTGGGATGAGGTTTGTTTTCAGGGCTGAAGCGCTGGAGGTTCATTTCCCAGTGCTGTGCTGCTGAAGGGGCAGAGGTCTTAAGTATTTGAGGTTCATGGGAAGAACTTAGGCTCTGGTGATGCCCACCTGGGAAGGGATTATGTCCTTGCTCTTTGGATCTTTGGCATAGCTCTAATAGCTGGGTGTGACAGAGCCCTGGGCCTAGTCAGTCACTCTGAGGCTTCCTGCCTGGTAAGGTGATGTGTTCTTCTTCCACAGACACTTACCATAGCGGTGCTCGGTGCCTGAGTCCTTCCTGAGGGACCAGGAGAAACCAGAGCTGCCCCCTTCTACTTCCAGAGCCAGGAGCTGAAGGACGCTCACCCAGTGCCTTGTGAAAGGAGGACAACGGAGGGGCAGAGCTTTGAAAGGCGGTGGAAGAAATGGACGGTTTCACTGTGTAAATCAAAAGCTTGAATTTGCCCCTCCCCCTCCCTGCACATAGTAGGAACAATGTGTCATTCGTGAGGATGTTGATCAGCAATGACAGCACAGCCAGTCGTGCTGAAGTCGTGGCCTTCTGAACAGCCCAGACACCCCTTACTCTGTGATGCAGCTAAATTTGGTCAGCCCTGGTGAAATTGTTTACAGTAATACACACTAGAGTAATGGAATCGGGTTCAGTCTTCACTCAACGTGTTTAATGAGAATAAATATCAAACAGAACAGCTAATTTATTTTAGAAGGAAATTATGTTCTAAATATTTTCATGTATATTTTGCCCGACTTCAAAGCTCATAAGGAGAATATTGATGAGCTCATATTGATGAGTTCATATTGATGAGCTGTACAACTTGACAAAGCTTACTAAAGAAATGGTTGAGAAGAAGTTGTACGCTATTTTTTAACATTTCTCTAATTCACATCAAAAACTACTAGGTTGAAGAAATAGCTCGGTGCTCTAAGTGCCTGGCTGGCAAGCACAAGGACCCAGGTTTAATCCTAGGTACCGCATGCCACTGTATCAGCCCAGTGCTGTGCCGGCCACTAACACCCGGCATGGTGGAGCATTCCTGTAATCCCAGAACTGGGGAGGCTGAGGCAAGACGATCACTTTGAATCTGAGCTACATACCAAAATCCTGTACCAAATAAATAAACAAATAAATAAATTTTCAAAAATAATTTTTAAAAAACTACTAAAAATCTCTTTGGCTTTACAAAAAAAAAGTCTTACCCAGATATAAAAACTGTGGCATTTGCCACTAAATTTTGATGAACAGCCATGAAATCTAATGACATGACAATTGTTTTTTTGTGGAACTGGGGATTAAACTCAGACCTCAGTGCTTGCCAGGCAAGCACTTATTCGACTGAGCTATCTTCCCAGCCCACATGACATGACAATTGAAAAGCTTTTATCCTTATGTAATAGTGAGAAGAATTTCCATAAAGCATTTTGTAAGGCAGTAACGCTATCTAATCTTCCTAGGATATTACAGATTCAAAAGATGTGTTCAAGGTAATAATTATGATTGATCTCTTAGGTATGTATTAGCAGTCTCAGATAATGAAGAAAAGGATCACAAGCTACAACCCACCCTGAGCAAAGTAGCAATTTAGCAACAGTATGTCTGAATAAACAAATGAATGAACAAATGATTTTTTTGCAGCTTGCTGAATAGGTCTTGGGTTCAGTTTTCTTGCCAAGAAGGTAAAGATAGTTCCATGTATGTGACAGTACATTTATCACAGAGCAACAACAGACTAAGGCATCTGTGGTTATTGTCAGTAGAACTAAGTTGCCTGTGTTCAGATCCCAGATCGACCACATTCAACCATGTCACTTGGGACACCTTTCCTCTTTGGGCTTTGGAGTCCTCCCATGTAAAATTTCTAGAATAACATATGCAACTATGTGAGCATTCCTACAACTGTTATAAGGAACTCTTACTCTCCCTATCTGTGCTTCACCGTAACTCTCTGGAAAGTAATTCTATGCCTTACTGTCATAAATCCATTCTCCACATGTCTCTTGAAGCAATACACATTTACAAATACCTGAAGTTTTGCAGTTTATTTATTTATTTTTGGCAGAACTGGGGAATTGAACTCAGGCCCTTGTGCTTGCCAGGGAAGCACTTATTCTACTGCGCTACCTCCCAGCCCAGGAGTTTTTTTTAAAGATTTTTTTTAAAGAATACAAAAAGAAGGATAAAACAGCATTAAGAATAATACAAAATTTCACTAAACAAAGTAACAAGAATTCAACAATGGATGCTGTGTTGCATGATGTTATCTTCAAATTCGTTTTTATGTTACTAAATATAAATGTACAAGATTGATTTAAAGAGAAAACAAAACAATAACCATAAATTATATGACATTCAAAATAAAAAGAGGAAAAGAAAATTAAGCACTAACTGCTCCTTTCAAAAGAGCAGCAGAAATTGACCGTACAGTTATTCAGACCATCCTGCATATAGACAAAATATATGTATCTTTTACCTTTCTTTCATTTGTGCTTTTCCTCATCCCTGTTTTTCCTTCCCATTGAGCAAGTTCTCTCCCACCTGTTGCACTGTTCTAGTTTAATTTACTCTTTCAGCTTCTCACACAAGCTATTTATCCGGTGTTGACATTATTTCACTTACCAATATAGTCTATAGTTATGTTCCCAAATATGGAATGATTAGTATTAAAGAGGTAAGGATCTAAATAACTTTTTATTTTATGATTTTAGGGAAAGGTCTATAGGGTGTTCAGGGTCTCACTACTACATTGGACTCATAGTGATCCACCTGTTTACAGCCCCCCAAGAGCTGGGATTACAGGTGTGCACCACCACACCCAATCTTGGTCTATATAACTTAAGGTAATATTCTAAACATTATGGAACCTCTTTCTTCATTTCAAAAATGTGGCATCTGCATAGTGCTATCTCAAAACCTGTACCAAAATTATCTACATTTCAATTGATATATATAGCTTATAGAATTTTGCCAGTATACTATATTGACAGTGAATTAACACAATTAGAATTGGTGTAGAAATAAGATAACATATAATAACAGAATGGTTTTGAAATGAAAGCTCATGACTTGGACATTTTGTTAAATTTATCAATTCTATGGAAATGTTCTTTTTAATATGAAAAATACAATTTAAATAGTGCCAAATATATAAATGTGGGATCCAGCCTGCTATAAATTTCATAATCACCATAATCATGGTAATCAACATCTGACAACCAGCATGATACAAAATTCAACTCCTACATGAATGAAATACTTCAAAAGAAAATATTACATTGTTTTGAAAGAGTTTATTGTATATTCTTCTTTAAAAGATGACATGTGTAAAGTCAATCTGAACTTCTAGTAATTCTGTCTGCCAATATGACAGCAGCAGTAATTGTACAGCAGGTTTTGGGCCAACACAAAGGAATCAATTAAGACTGAATAGCTTAGCTGTAAACTAGCTCAGGAAAACAGGGAAATTTAAGGCCTTTCCATTGTATAAAACAGGGTGGCTGACCATGGTAACAGAACAGCTTAATTTTGTTTTTGACAGATTGAGAAGAAATCAATACTTTCCAGATCATGTGCTGAGTGCCTATTTACAAAAATAAATTGTCACTGCTAAAAGAAGTATCCAAAGGGACTCCTAGGAGAGACAGATGAGAGAGAGAGAGAGAGAGAGAGAGACTGAGAGAGAGACAAAGAGACAGAGACAGAGACAGAGACAGAGAGACAGATGGACAGACAGATGGACAGAGACAGAGAGAGAGACAGAGAAAGGAAATTTTGAGGAATTTATTTATTCAGGGGATGGGAAAGAGAAATTTTTTTTCTTTAAATGATATTATTCTTCAAATATGCAAAGGTACTCAACACTTAAAAAAATTACACAGTATACTGCATTTAGGGTACACTGCCTTGGGAGTCTTAGAAGATCTTGGTGCTTACTATCACATTTTTGTTCAGGCTGTTTGACTAATCACATATTTTATTAATAATTCTTAGAGTCAATTTTCCATTTTAGTGCATTAAATTTCTAAAGAAATATTTTTAATTGAAAATCAAGCCTTAGGATCATCAAATATTAAAATATATGAGCATATATGAAAAGGAGGGGCCAGCCAGATAGCTCAAGGGATTAAAACACAGGCCTAGGCAGATGCAGGGGTTGGAGGTTGGGAGCTTTGATCTACGGCCTGCCATGCTGGCCCCACCCCTAGGCCACAGTGAGCTGGCAATTGGGATTGGGCGTGCTGGCCCACGCCTATAATCCCAGCACTTGAGAGGCTGAAAACAGGAGAATCACTACAAGTCCATTCTGTGTATAGACCACGAATTAAATACAAAACTAAATAAATAAATAGAAGTTATGAAAAGGCAAACATGAATAAATCTTCACAATTTTATGCAATAGGAAGCCATGGTATTGTCCACAATAATTTATGGTATAGAGCTTTGGAAATTAAGAGATTTTAGGTCGTGTAGTTTGTCAACGTGTGTGGAATGAATCCTCATGTGAACAGGCCCAAGGGCCACCAAATTCAGGTGTCCCTCATGTAGTGACCACTCGGGTGGCAGCAGGTGCCCCTTTCACTGCTAAGTTAAAGTTACAGCTACTGGAGATAGCAGAGATGGGGAGGGTGTGTTCCACAGCAGGAGTAGGTTGCCTTCCCTGAAGATCGCATGTTGAATACATTTCTAATATCTGCCATAAAGATAAGAGCTGCAAATATATAACAACCTGGTCCCTGGATCCTGTGCTTTGCCAACATACATTAAGTGTAGTTCATCGTGGACACTAGTGATTTATTAGAGTCAAGTACAGTAATGCTGAAGTTTTCCTGTAGGTGGGCACTATATCTAACAGGCTTGATTTTTCTTAACTCTTTCTTTCATCTTTGTTCATTCATTCATTCATTTGTTCATTTGCTCCTTCCTTCCTTCCTTCTCTCTCTCTCCTTCCCTCCCTCCCTCCCTCCTTCCTTCCTTCCTTCCTTCCTTCCTTCCTTCCTTCCTTTCTTCCTTCCCTCTTTCCTTCCTTCTTCCCCAATCTTTTCCCACCCTTTCTCTTTCCCAATTCTGTATACTACTTCTCGGATAAAGTCTTGGGTCTAGTAACTGATGTCACAGCTGCCTTGACTCTGGTTCACACCTCAAGAACTCATTCAGTGAGGCCTCTGAGGCCAGGTTGCTGCTTCTGCACAAATGGCTCAAATGAGACACTTGATCTGACCTTGGGTCAATTACTCAAACTCTCTGCTCTCCTCCTTATTCTCCCCCTATACTGACCAGAAGAAGATCAAACATCTGACTTTATCCCTTTCTCTGAAACATAGAAGAAAAAACTAAACCTAAAGTAAATTTTGGATTGATTGATTGATTGATTTTAGAGCATGGTCTACAGGGTTTCACCGTTCAGATTGGACTCATAGTCATCTGCCTGTTTACAGTCTTCCAAACAGGAGAATTATAGGCACACACCACCCTTTCCAGTCTCTGTTGCTGTCTTATTGCGCCCCAGGGATGGAGACAGTACAGTAGGCCTAGGAATCAAACTCCCAGCCCCTGCATCTGCCTAAGCAGTAAATTTTGGTTTTAAATAGCATAAATTAATTAAGGACACAAAAAGGTGGCACAAAATGGGGCCATTATCTGTAAATGATTGCACATCACTTGATAAACACACAATTAATATGGAAAGCAAGTCTCTTTAACTTCAAATGAAACAGAAATATTCAAATGCATCATCTTGAAATTAAATCATGAGGCCAATGATGTTGTATCTTCTGAATGTAGCTCTCTAGATTTCTTTCAAAGAACTAAGAAATAAAAAGAGTTATGTCTTACTTTAAGGTCTGCTTATTATTTCATATAGGCAGCAATGTTTCAAACTATAAGCAGCGTTTGTTGTTATTTGTAAAAAGAAAAAAGAGACAGATTTCTGTCTGACCCGGTTCAATTTATTTTCTTTTGTTAGCTGAATGAATACATCCAAAGGCAATCTGAATTCTCAAGAAGCTTCAGCTGTAATAGGAAATTAAATACAGCAATTAACCTAAGGCTACACAGAATTTATAGTGAAGAAAGCATGCATGCTGTGTAACATCACTTTTCAAAACGTGCAAAGTGTAAATAAACATAAACAAAAAGGCTCAAAACATGGAAGAAGAGCAAAAAGAAAAGCATATTACAAATATATATATATATATTTGTGTGTATATATGTGTATATATTTGTATATATATATATGTTTGTATATATGTGTGTATATATATGTGTATATATATTTGTGTATATATATATATATATATATATATATATATATATATATGCTTTTTCTGTGATAATAAAACTACACGCTTTCTTGTTCACTGTCATATACAGCCTGAGGTCTTCTGTCACTCCTAAACAAAGAGGCTAGAAAATAATTGAACCCTAGGCTGGGCTGGGGATATGACTCGGCACCTATCTTCCAAGTGTGAAGTCCTGAGTTCAGTTCCACGAGTAAAAAACAAACAACAAAAAGCAAAATAATTGAACCTTAGCTTCTTTTGATTTCCCTCAAATTTTAATATGTCCAACAGGGCAGTTTTAAGGTGATGCCGGATTCTTTCTTGTTTGCCTTCTCTCCCAGCCAAGCGCAAGATGAACTGGGGGAGAGAATAATTATTCTCTGTTCCCTCACTAAAATGCTCTGGAAAACTTTCGAGTGATATAGCTGATCAGTCTTCAGTTAACTTACTGCAATATATGGCTTGTGCTTATTCTCTCACCTTTATCCTCCAAGGTAGGTACAGGACACTTAACCCATAAGTAATTTGTTATTTCTATATTTGCTTTCCTCTTTCAAACATCTAAGAATTTCTGAGTAGGCTAGGCTACTCTCATTTCTGAGACAAGTACCTGAAGGAAGGAAAAGTTTATTTAGCTCACAGCTTGTGGAGGTTTCGGCCTATACTTGGCTGGCTCCCAGGCTGAGCGGCACCAGGCAGAGGGCCCCACGCCCCTGGGTGCCCTGAGATGGCAATTGAGACTGGGTGTGGCGGTGCGTGCCCGCAATCCCAGCACTTGGGAGTCTGAACATAGCAGAATCACTGAGTCTTATCTACATAGTGAGACCCTGTAGAACTTGTAGACCCTGTAGAAAATACAAAAAAAAAAAAAACAAAAACAAAAAAAAAAAAAACCCTGATTGTTAGGCTTTCTTTCCCATATCGCTGTTTCTTTTTCTCTCCCTCAGTCCTCAATTCCTCTGGTCCCTCTGGATCCCGACTTCCCTGTACCTAACACCAATGAACGCACACACACAAAATAAAGAATGATGCAACTGTTCCCATTCTTAAGCTTGAATGCCATTATTCTTGTCCCAATTACTTTAAATTTAATTATTTCCTTGCCTACTCACAGAGGTGGAAGCTAAAATTCCAAGACCGTGCAAGAGCAATCCTGGTCTACTACGCAACAGAACGATGGGAACTCTGATGAAAGAGTGCAATAATGGAGCGAGTCCAACTGGATTGGGTTAGGGGCATTTTCCTGTGTTTGAATATTAAGCGTCTCCAGAGACTGTTTGCTGCTACCAAAAAGAGTAAAAGATGGTGAAAAGTGAAAGAAGAATAGCGAGGCGGTGCTGGAGCTGAGGAGGCTGGCATTCAAGAGCCGAGGACAACAGCTCCGTGGTTCAGTGTGGTGTGCAGAGTGACTGTCATCATTCTGAACTCAGAGGCAGAGATCAACCTCTTGAACACGATACACGTTCAAGAGTTCGGGCTCTTCAGCGGTCTCACCACCTTGTCAACTTCCTGCCCTCACACTTGAGTCTGTATAATAATGGCAAATCCCTTTGCTTTATTGTTTATTCCTTTCCCTACATGTGAGTGAGCAGTCTATAGGACAGGCGTGTATATATGGCATAAGTGCACATGAGGGGACACACTGTGTCTGCCACACAGCAAGCACTAGAGCCACAAGCCAGTAACGGTCACACGTAATCACTAGAAATTTTGGCATAAGTTAATAATTGCATCATGAGCCTGGTCTCAGTCACTCTTCTCTCATTGCTAAGGCAAAATACCTGACAGCCAGAATTAAGAAAGGAAAGTTTTATTTAGCTCACAGTAAGTGGAGGTTTCAGTCCATACTTGGCTGGCTCCAGGGCAGAGCGGCGCACGGCAGGGGGCAGCAGATCATGGGGGTGGAAAACAGCAAAGAATAAAGGGAGAGGCAGTGGGGGCAGCTAGCAACCCTCTCGCCCTTCCTTACGTTGTAATGCAGATTACCCACCTGGGCTGGGTGGAGCACTCACACCCATAATCCCAGCAGTGGATTATGAGTCAATCCCAGTCTCTGGAAGGCACCTAATGACTACATGAGCCTCTGGAGGAACAATTAGACACCAACCATAACAAGCCTGTACATAAAGGTATTTAACTAACTGAACTGAAAATTTGGTTATTGCTATTTCCCATTTTCATGAGTTCAAAAGATGACAGTGCATACTTATGTACAACTGTTCATGGAAAATAAGGAGGCACTAAAATATACGGGTTTTTTATTTCCTAAAACTTGTATGTTCTCTTGTGGTGATAAATTCTATATTATGCCCCTGTTTTCGTGTGTTACTGGGCAGGTGACAGTTGTCCAGCTGCTTTTCCAGTGGCTGTGCCTTGTGCAGTAGGCTGCAGCCACTGGCGCACCTCTTGGGGCAGCAGCTCTGTCTCCTCATGGACCTCGCTCCTTTCGGAGTCACAGAGCCGTGCCTGTGCCACACCTGCAGAAAGAGGGCACCGCTGGACTGAAAAGGGAGGTCAGACTACACCCGCCATACCCACTGCTCTCTGGAGTTGCCAGGAGGAGCTGGAGGTTGGCGTCGCCTCCTTCACAGGATCACAGCAGCTTTCCTGTCTACTTCCACACAGCCCCTACCAGGCCGTCCCTCTTATATTTGGGTTTTACTGATCATCCTTAGCCTCTCTCTCTCTCTCTCTCTCTCTCTCTCTCTCTCTATATATATATATATATATATATATATTTTATATATATATAGTATATTATATATACTATATATATAGTATATATAATATATATATTATATATACTATATAATATACTATAGTATATGTATAATATATAATGTATATATACATATATATATATACACACACACACACACATTTATCTTGAGATCACATCGTTTGAACATTGCAGACATTTAGTCCCTTTAAATTGATATCAAGTATTTTGAGACAAAGGACATTTTTTTCTGGAAGTTAAGGCTGGACGCAGTAGTACACATCTGCGTTATGCAGCTACCCAAGACGCTGAGGCAGATAATCACAAACTGAAGGCCTACCAGGGAAATGTAGAACTTGTCTCAAAATACAAGATTAAAAATTTTTTTTGAAAATTCTAGGAGTGTAGCTCTGTGGCACAGTGCCCTGGGGTTCCATCCCTAGACAGGAAGAGAAGAAGGAAAGTGGGCAGGGAGGAAGGTGGGAGAGAGGGAGCAAAAGGGGAAAACAGGAAAGAAAGTTCATGCAAGAGATTTTCTTTTAATTTCTGAATTAATACAGAGTGAATTAAAAAAAGAAATCTCTCAAAGGGGCATAGAGTTCAAAAAGTTCTAGAAATGTTAAAATTTACTGCTAATTATTCCTAAATTGTATATATTCTAAATTATATTATTATCAAGCTATAATTTCTAAATCATATTATTTCTAAATTATTATGTGTAATACTCAATTTGGATTTTTTCAGTTAGAAATTTGAGTCTTTTATGCCCTTGAGGAATATCTCCACTGAAGAGTAGCTTTTACAAAGAATGAAAGTAAAAGTTTTTTAAGTCTATAAAAGCAGGTTAAACAGAATCTTCCATCATGTTGAATACTAAAACCTTACTTTTGAATAAAGTATGCAAGTCGCTGCAGAGAAAATTCCAATAACTTTTATAGACATTTAAAAGGCACATTATAGTATGTTTCTTTTCATCTTAGTTGGCAGGAAACATCTGTGCCCAGTCTGCAGTTACTCACAGCACCTCATCGCAGCCAGGAGACATGCACTTCCTTCCCTAATCTCTATTTTGATCTATTTATTAACATCTTACAAAACTGTATAGACATCCAACTTCAAATTTCTCTTTCAAAGACAATGAGTGTAAAGTTTAGATAAATAAGTATATGTGATTGGCAGAACCGGGAATTAAACTCAGGCCCTTGCTCTTGCTAGAGAAGTGCTTATTCCACTGAGCCATCTTCCAGGCCCCTATTTCTATATTTTTATAAATTGATAACTTCAAAATATATGACCAACCTAAAAGATTAAATCAATATGAACAATAGCACCTTCTGCTTGCTTTAGCATTAAAAACGAATCAGTCCTGTCATCTCCACTTTTAGAGAGATAACATTTCCATACAATGCGTTATCCTCTAATCTGGCTCTTTTTGGTAAGCTGTTCTTAAGTTTTAATGTAGTAGAACTCTTAAACTCTATTTGTTTTACTCTTGCCCTAAGGATTTTAAGTGTAGTACCCATCATTTTTGCAAGAGTATCAATTTAATGCGATTAATTTTTATCAAACAACCTTCATTTGTGTAGTATAAAAATGTGCTATATTTATTACCTCATCTTTAGATTTTTTTATGGTAAATAGAGGACACTTAATCTAAATTTCTGAGTGAACCATAGTGCTTTTGTGTCACTGTTTCACCTACAGTTGCTTTTTTTTTTAACCCTGCACATATGGACACACACACACCATTTTCACTTCACAGCTTTATGTAAAAGTTGATTTTATTTTAGCCAAAATGACTCCATGTCCTCTTTCCCTCCTTTCTTGATAAACTTGAAGCCTTATAACCACCTTCTAAAAACAAGTCTCTTTTAACTCCAGGCTTTCTTGCCTAACAAAACTGATTAAGCTGTTAAGCTTCCAGATTATCTTGCTGTCATGCCTTATGCCATGCAATGGCTTCTCCTGCCCCACGCTTCCAAGCGGAATTCCTCTGAGGCCGGCTCTGCCTCCCACTAGGCCCACACTCTAGCATGGGTTCCTGTGCTCCCAACCTCACGCCCACCGTACGCCCTCTCCAGGCACGTTCTCCACCACATCTGGGCCGTGGCCATTCCTGAATTCATGCATGGTGTTCCTCATATCTAAATCAAAGCTTTGCTTCCCTCTCCCGTACAACAGACATACGGCTCTCACGGTGTAATTTCTATCTTACACTTTCCATTTGTAGAACGTATTGAGCTGTAATCATTGGTTTTGAGGTTGTCTTGGCTACTTTTCTCTAATTGCTGGGACAAAACACCCAGCAACCAGAATCAAGGAAGGAAAGGTTTATTTCGCTCACAGTTTGTGGAGATTTCAGTCCATACTTGGCTGGCTGCAGAACAGACTGGCACATGTCAGAGGGCAGCTGTTCATGGCATCACAAAATAGCAAAGAACAAAGGGAGGAGGAGTAGCTGCAGCAAGAGAGAGGCAGAAGCAGACAGCTTCTCTCACTTATCTAAGTTGCATCCAGGCAATCTGCCTCAGGCTGGTTGTAGCACTCATTCCCATAATCCCAGAAGAACTCATACCCATAATCCCAGTACTGGATCAGGAATTAATCATAAACTCCAGGAGACTGCATGAGGCTTTAAAGGAACACCTAGGTATAAATCATAACAGAGATTTTCTTTTACTACTTAACAATATGGCCATAATTATTTACTAAAGACTTTGGTAGACAAACTATGTGCATATTTCTTCAGTACACAAAAATTCCAAAGTAGTTCACAGCACCATCTTTATTCCACAAGAATACAAGGTACTGAAAACTACCTGAGCCCTAAAGGAATGGTTGATTTTCAAGGTCAGGTTAAGCACCCCTACTTTAGTCTGAGCTGGCATTGTCATACTTTTAATTTCTCCATCTGCACCAATGGAACCTAATTGTGCCAAATTACAGCTGGTCTGTCTTCTGTCTCCAAAGCTAAGTTGCATTTAGACACAGCTTCAATATCAGAGCCTTGTTTTAGAAAAGTACAATGAGGGATGGAAAAGATGAATGTTTCAGTGTAAAGGCCCCGGGTCAGTGCTCAACACCACCGAAATAGGGAGAAAAACAGAAGGAGGAGGAAGAGAGAGGAAGGAAGGAAGGAAGGAAGGAAGGAAGGAAGGAAGGAAGGAAGGAAGGAAGG
>PVKA01046236.1:0-15053 GCA_004027165.1 Ctenomys sociabilis
GAGGGGAGAGGGGGGAGGGGAGGGGGAGCGGAAGGGAGGGGAGGGGAAAGGGTGGGGTGGGGCGGGGTAGGGCAAAAGGAGGCAAGGCTCTGGGAAAGCCAACATCAAGACAGAATTAAATAGCTATACTTTTACAGAAGAAAATATCTACGCAGAAAGACATAGACAGCGCCAGGAAGACTGAGAGAACCGTCAGACTGTGTTCTCATTTAACCCAAAACAGGATGGAGGGAGGAAAAGTCAAATAAAAGCATCCTGGACTGCTATACAGTTTCACAAAACCCTGGCCGCCTCTCATCAAAGTGGACAAACAAAACAGACCCACCTGTCTTCCAGGGCAGGTAGCCTCAGGATGCGGCTTCACGGGGTAGTTAGCAAGAGCAGCCAGCGAGAGTGGGGCCTGGACTCCAACCCAAGGATGGATGGTATCGCAGCTCTGCCTCTGGGGCCCTGGCTATGAGGCGATTTCCCCACTGCATAGACAGAACAAAGGGAAGGTATGCCCGGGAAGTTTTCTAAAACTTTATAAACATTAAAGGAAAGACTTCTCTTTATCATAAGTATATCTGCTACTCACTAGAACTAATCCCATGCAATTAGGGGAAATAACGCTAGTGCTTCTACAAGTAGAACGGAATGTGGAGAACAGCATTCTGCAGTACAGTTTTGAAAAAATAGACGATTCTAAATTATCAAATTAAAAAATTAGGCAATAGTTTTGTTCAACACCAGGTGGAGCTCTTTTGCTTTTTAAAACAGCAAATGACTTTTTTTTTTTTTTTTTTTTTTTTTTTTTTTAAATAACATAGTTTAACCTGATTATTTCAGATTAAGTCATCTTTTAAAACCATTTTTGGGTTTTCACACTATACTTACGATCATTGTAAGCCTGATATCTTGCCCAAATACCAGAAAAACTGCAATGTTAGTATAAAGTCATCAAGACTAACAATATTGTTAAGTTTTTAAAATAAAGAATTTGCACTGCTTTAATGTCTACATTCTTCCCCAGGAAAGAATAAAAATTTGACTTAAATGTTATAATGAATTCATAAGCAAATCAGTAACCAACGAAAATGCTGTACCAGATTTCCAAAATGTGCTCCATAATCACTCTCTTTCCATCCAAAACACTTCTTCAATAAGAAATGTATTTGCTTTAAAGAAGATTTTAAGTTACAAGGATAAGGTTTAATAGTATAAACGACTTTTCTGTGCCAAACCCCAAAAGAAAGCAAACAATAAATTAGCAATATTTATAATGTAGACATTTCTTTTTATAAGGACACTGGCAGGGAAGAAAGTGTTATTCATTCTGTGCTCAGGTTTCACAGTTCTTTATCATTCCAGCGAAACACAGATACAAATAAATGAAACTTTGTGATGCAACCTTTTTCATGTAGGATTGATAAATTCTTCAATTATGAGGTTAAAAAATCTAAAAGTTTAAAATTTTTAATTGATAGATACATCATAATTGCACATATGTATGGAGCACAGTAGGATATTCTAATACATATATATAATGTATAATAATAAAATTGGGGTAGTTAGTATATCCATCACCTCATACATTACCATTTCTTTATTTTAGTAACCTTCAAGAGCCTCTCTTCTACCAGTTTTGAAATATACAATAAGTTATCATTAACTATAGTCACCCTACTGTGCTAAGAACACCAGAACTTATTTCTCTTTTCTATTTTTTTTTTTTTTTTTTTTTTTTTTTTTTTTTTTTTTTTTTTTTTTTTTTTTTTTTTTTTTTTTTTTTTTTTTTTTTTTTGCAGAACCGGGATTGAACTCAGGCCTTTGCGCTTGCCAGGGAAGCGCTTATTCCACTGAGCCATCTCCCCGGCCCTCTCTTTTCTATATCTTATCATTAACCAGTCTGTATCACTCCCAGCCTCTTGTAACTACTACTCTAATCACTATTTCTAGAAGAGCAACTACTTCATCATCTACTGATGAGTGAAGACATGGAATAGTTATTTCTTTGTGCGTGTCTTATTTTGTTTAACTTACATAATGTCTTCAAAAAATTGGAATATCCTCTATGCTCATCCACGTTGTCACAAATTTATAGTGTGTGTGTGTGTGTGTGTGTGTGTGTGTGTGTGTGTGTGTGTATTTACTTACTTACTTATATTTATATTTATCTATTCATCTTTTTTTTGGCAGAACTGGGAATTGAACTTAGACCCTTGGCTTGCCAGGGAAGCACTTATTCTACTGAGCCAATTCCCCAGCCCCTGTCTATTCATCTATTGAGGGACACCTATCTTGGCTATTGCCAGTGGTACCACAATAAACCTGAGCATGCTGGGAGGCTGAAGGAGGAGGATCACAAGCTTGAGCTCAGCTTGTTTCAAAATTAAGAAGAAAAAGGACTGGGGAAGTAGTTCAATGTAAAGGCCCTGATTTCACTCTCACATGCACCAAAAGAAAAAAAAAGAGAGACAGAGAGAGAAAACACAATTTTTTAAATGAAAAGGCTGACAAAAATATATCAAAGGAATGCATTTAATGGAATAGTTTGTATACAGATTTTTCATCTATTGAAGAAATACGGACAATTTACTAGATGCTGAAGAGGCAGAAATGAACATGGGAATCATAGCACCTCCCTTGAGAGCTCAGAAGCACACGCTGCAGCAAGTAGTTATAGTAAAGCCACTGTAATGAAGGAAACGCAGAGTCCTCTGGGAGCACACAGCAAGGGCTGTCTCATCTTAGAAGACAGGGAACTCAAGAAGTAAATTGAAGCTTCTCAGGAGAGAATGAAGCAGAGAAACAAGGGCCAGACACTTCAAGTGAGGAGACAGCTTTTGATGAAGGCACAAGAGTACAATAAAGTCAAATTCTAAAATTCTAAAACTTCTAAAAATAAAAAATTCTAATTCTATAAGGCAAAAACAATTTAACATGCTAAAACACTGGATTGTAAAGATGAAAATGAAATTTTGAAGAGATTTGTGAGAACCAGGTTGTAGAGAAGTTTTCAACAGAATTAGGAATTGCAAGCAACAATAAAAAGCATATATCCAATTTCTGAGCCAAAATGTAAAATGATGTATTAATCAGCTCAAGAAATGTTCAGTGTTGGGCCAGCGAGATAGCCCAGTGGTCTAAAGCGCCTGCTTAGGCAAGTTTGGGCAGGTGCAGGGAACCACAGTTTGATCCTGGGCACCACATGAAGTGCCAGCCCCTGCCCTCAGGGCTGGCTGAGGCAGCCAAAAAAATTTAAAAATTTTTAAAAGTTCAGTGTCTAAGACTGTAATATATCTTTTTTTTTTTTTTTTTTTTTTCAGAATAGGGGATTGAACTCAGGACCTTATGCTTGCCAGGTAGGATCTTATGCCACTAAACCAACTCCCCAGCCCCAAGACTGCAGTATATCTTGATTAAACTATTTAACATATTAATTTATTTTTAATTCATTAGAATCGCAATATTGTCATAGATACTCAGGTCATATAAAACTACTCACAAATGAGTTTATCCTAGTATCTCATGAGAAGTTAGCTGTTTTGGAGCTCCTCATTTTTCCTTCTAAGTAAATTCACCATTTAAAAACAAAATGAGGACTAGGGAGATAGCTCGGTAGTCTAAGCACCTGCCTGGCAAGTGCAAGGACCTGGTTTCCACACCTATACCACATGCTATACTGGCCTCAGAACTCAGGGCACACCGTGCTGGCCACCAAAACTGGACATGATGGTTTACACCTGTAATCCCAGTGCTGGGGAGGCTGAGACAAGAGGATCATTACAAGTCTGAGCTGCGTGACAAGACCCTGTTCCAAATAAATAAATACATGAAGATTTTTAAAATGAATAATAAATTCTTAAAAATAAAAGAAAGTGATATTCAATATTCCAGCTTCCAAAAAAAAGAAAGTTACAAAAATTTATTCAACTTAATTCTAGTAAATTTTGAATTGAGCAAATTTTAATTTCATTCTATGTTTGGATTATGTAAAAATTTCTGCTTTGTAAATCACTAGGAGGTCTGTACTCTGAGGTTTGTGATATGCATGGCTATTTTCATGTATTTCAATGTTTACCTTGTATCTTTCTCTGCAGGTATTTTTAATTGTTATAAACTATTTTAATGTGCAATTTGAATGCAAATAATAATGATCTACTTAAAGGAAAAAAAAACTGATGAAAATCATTTGAAAAAAGAATGTACCTTTCAAAGAATGGCTCTCTGCCAACCTCTTCAATATTATTAAGAAACTCTCCTTCTTTTGGAGAATATAATAAATCTTCATAACGTTACATTTTATAAACAATCTGTATTTATTTCTAAGTTGGTTTTACTCACTTTTGTGTTATTTGACTTTTTTTAATCTATGAAAAGTGTTTGGTTATATTGGGCTACAATGAAATGCACTATTTTTCCCATTAAATTCACAAAATTATTTTTTATTTTATGGCATGATCTTAATTTAATGTTTGGTTTTAAAGAATAGTATGTCACCAAGCAAAAAATATGTATTCCAGAACAGAATTTAAACCAAACATTTGAGCAATGACAATAAATATGAATATACTTTTATAAAATAAGAAAATATAAAACAGCAACTAATAAATCAAGGTATCTTGAAAAATCATAAGGAATTACTTTCAAATGAAAGTGAAAACTCTGATGCGCTGAGTAATGTCTCAGGAAGATGCAACTTTGTAAGCTGAAACTAATAAAGGCAGGAAGCTTTAAAAGGTGTGCAACTAGGGCCAGCGAGGTGGCTCAGTGAACTAAACACCTGCTTCGGCACGCGCAGGGACCAAGGTTCAGTCCCTGGTCCTGTATGCCGCAGCAACCCTGTCCCTGGAGTGCATTAAACCAGCCAACGAGTCTGGGCATCGCCTCAAATCCCAGCACTGGGGAAGCTGAAAACAGGACCCTGTACCAAATACATACCAAAAAAAGATAAAACATGTGCAACTAAAAACAGTGAACTTTTTTTAAATATGTCCAATCAAAAAGTACTACCTTACATGTAAGCACCAAGCACAGGTAGTTTCACAGGCAAAGTCTATCAAAGACAACAAATATCAAATAAGCATAATGACAAAGCCTCTGTTTGATTCTTTTGGAAAAGAAGCAAAACTTCTAATTCTTTATAAAGCCAGTTTAATATTGATATCCAAATGATAAATAAATCTTGATAGAGATAAATTCAAAAAATTAGATAAGTCTTGTGAATTTTAATACAAAACTCTTGAATAAAATAATAGGAAACAAAATCCAAAACTACATTAAGAAAATAATGCTTTAAAGTCAAATGAGATTTATTATAATAATATAAGAATAATTCAATATTAGCAAATCAATTACACTAATTTACTATATTGATATAACTAAGAACAAAACTTATCGCCATTAATACTAAAAAACCTTCAACAAAATTTTAAACTCACTTTTGAGATCTGCCTTTTATGGGCTGAGTTGCCACCTGTATTTGTTATGTTGAAGTCCTAATCCATAGGAACTCATAACGTGACGGAGAACAATGTATGAAAAGGAAAGGTCTGTCCAGCTAGCGTTCCAGAGGTCTGAAGAGGATTCCTCTGAAATCTTCATATATTGGTAATCACATTCGTGTATGAAACTTCCTAAGGGCAGAGACAAAACATGAAGGAGCAGACAGAAAGTCCTTGGAGATCACAGTCTACTGGGAATAGCCTCTACCTACCAGGGTGGACAAAACCTCGAAATAAATGGGAAATTTGATAAAACATGAACCTGTAACGACAGAAAGGCGGTGCTTCCCTTAGGATGAGAGGCAGAAAAGACAGAAATGGATTACAAAAGTCTTTGAGGAAACATTTGGAGATAATCTGTTTCTTACACATAGCATATAACACAGTTAAAACTGCGTATTTTAAATACATATGTGCATCATTATATGTCAGTTATAGCTAAACAAACTAGGTTCTTTCTAAAGAAGGAAACTAGAAGTAAGAAGATAAAAGAAACTAAGACCTCAATAGAAAAATGAAAATAACAACTTCTTTTTAAAAAAATGAATATACACAAAACATGAAAAGATGCATTATTCTACTTACCATTATATGTAAAATAATGATATATTTTGAAACCTTTCAGATTAGCAAAAATTAGGGACCTTTTCAGTGCACGCAACTGATGAAGCTATGTAGAAACACAAACTTTGTAAGTGGTAGTGCAAAAAGATAGGCTCATTGGGAGGAGATTGGCCATTTCTACCAAAACTATAAATGTATTCATACGTTGTTCCATCATTTTAATTTTTTTATTTTTTAAAGAAAATACAAAATAGAATTAAAACAGCAAAATTACAAATGATACAGAATTTCACTTAACAAAATATGAATTTCACAGTATTTGTTGTAATGCATACTGTTGTCTTCCAACCAGTTATTCATATTACCAGATATACACATTTGAAGTTAGAAGAATAAAGAAAGAAATTAAGAAGAGAAAAAGGAGAAATTGAAAAAAAGAGGCAAGAGCTGGGCATGGTGGCGCATGCCTATAATCCCAGCACTCGGGAGGCTGAGGCAGGAGGATTATTGTGAGTTTGAGACCAGCCTGAGCTACAAAGTGAGCTTAAGGCCAGCCTGAACTGCATAGTGAGACCCTGTCTCAAAAAGACAAAAAAAAAAAAAAAAAAAAAGGAGGCAAAACAAATTAAGCATTATCTGCTCCTCTCCAAAGAACAGCAGAAATCCAGAGTTCAGTTGTCCAGTGTTCCATCATTTTCACTACCGGAAGTTTACCGTAAAGACAGACCTACCCCCAAAGCCAAAACGTTGCTCAGTGTGGCTATTCTGTTTATAGTAAAGCATTAGGATTAGCCTATAAGCTCATGCATAGCAACCTGGTTGAATAAACTGAACATCTACATCATACAGTATTAT
This sequence comes from Ctenomys sociabilis, assembly GCA_004027165.1. Classification (NCBI taxonomy): domain Eukaryota; kingdom Metazoa; phylum Chordata; class Mammalia; order Rodentia; family Ctenomyidae; genus Ctenomys; species Ctenomys sociabilis. Next base: position 6,906 of record PVKA01046236.1, read on the forward strand.
GTAGCATATTAATAAAATTAAATTTTAATGAAAACAAATGAACCTAACAATATATTAAATTGATAACATTATCTCTTTAATATAAAATTCAAGCATCTATATACTAACCTGTCTATACCAGTAGGGTGAATTATTCTAGAACAAAAAGAATTACAAAGCCGGGCGTGGTGGCGCATGCCTGTAATCCCAGCACTTGGGAGGCTGAGGCAGGAGGATTGTTGTGAGCTCGAGACCAACCTGAGCTACAAAGAACTACAAATAAATATAGAACTTAACTCTGAAGATCTGGCTTTTGCAGTGGCCTTAGTATTATAATTAAAAGCTTAATTTACATGAAATGAAGCAGAGAGAAAATGACTAAGCATATTGATATTTTTAGAAACTGAGCTTCTGACTATGGGAGAAAAGATGTAAATATGGGTTAGAGAAAGAACTTAGTGGGATTCTTTCAGAGCAGGAGGTGTTACTATGAGCTCGTGCTTTTTTAAAAAAAAATGTATGTACCAGAGAATACATATTGCTGATTTCAAATACCTCAGAGTCTGCAGCTGATGTGGTGGTGTGTGCATATAATCCCAACACTCCAGAAGCTGATGCCAGCTTGGGCTAGATAGCAAGTTTGAGGCCAGCTGAAGTACATAGTGAGATCCTGTCTCAAAAGAAAAAAGAGCAACTAATCTGTAGAGTCTGAGATTTTATCCTACATGCAACTTTACAAGCTAGCCTGCCAAGTTCATGAATTCTGGCAGAACACAAAGGACTCTTGGGTCGACCTCAAAAGACTTTAGTTCTCATAGAAACTACAGTTGCCAGAGCACTGACATTTGTGCCCTATCTCCCCCCTCAATCCAGATGCAGCAATGTGAAAACAGCAGATGACATCTGCATGTCATAGCATAATGGTTATGTTATAGCAGAATGCCCATGAATTTGGGAAATCCCCCCCTCAGAATGGGAAGTCTGTCTGACGTGCCTGAGGGATAGAAAGACAGATTATCTTTCTTATAAGACCAGTAAACAAGCCTGTGTTTTGCTTGAGAGAAAGGCAACATCTCTGTCTCTCAGGAATGGTTCACCACACACAGGCCTTTGGAAAAGCAGCCCAGAAGCATGGACAGTTACTGCCTCACTTAAAAGATGTACAAGAGATGTGCAAGATGTACATGAGAGAGCCATCCAGAATTGACTGGCAGCATCTAGAATTCTTGATAAATAGTTGATTATGAATTTGTCAGAAGGAAAGTTTAAGGTGAGTTCAGAATATTTTTTTGTCTCAGAAGAGGTAGGAAATCATGAAAAAAAGAAACGTGATGGAGGAACACAGAGGAATGCAGAAGTCAGTGTAAACAGAGCATCAAAACTGGAGCTTGCCAGATAGCCCAAGGGATTAAAATGCCTGCTTAGGCAGACACAGGGACTGGGGTTCGATCTTCAGTGTGCAATGCTGGCCTGGCCTCCAGAGCGCACTGAGATGGCAATTGAGACTGAGCGTGGTGGCTCACGCTTGTAATCCTAGCACTTGGGAGGCTGAAAACAGAAGGATCACTATGAGTCCAATCTGGGTAGTGAAACCCTGTAGACCCTGTACTTAATACATAAAGAATAATTATGAAATTGATTATAACACATTAAATACAAAAAGAATCCATAAGGCCAGGGTGATCCTTTGAAAAAGTGAAAGTAGGTTACCTTTATTGAAAACTGCCAGCTAATAAGTGCAGAACCAATAAAAGAATGAGAGAATAGGTAGGAATCACAAATGGTTGCCAAAATTCTTGGTTAAAAAATTATTGAGGAAAATGGCTTCAAAGTACAAGTCCAAAAATTCTTTACTGATTTTAAATGGGAAAACATTGTATGGTGGGGAAACTTGTTCTTTTATTTTTTTAATAACTTTATTGAAAAACAAATAGCAGCGAGACAGTTTCAAAACTGATAAGTTTGACAGTTCCGATAATTAATACACTGCATATTGTTGTCTTAGTGGTTATCCATTATACAAGATGCAGACATGATATCCCGTCCACAAACACTATTAGAACAAACTTTTCACCTTATTGAATTAAGAGAAAGTAGCTATATATCTATCCTAACTATTGTGAATATACGGATACAAAATGGTTGTTCATTTGTATCCCCTTTTTTTGTTTAATTTTGTCTGAAAAGGGTATTCCATTGTCATTTAAATATTGTAGGTGTGTGAATTCAGCAAAATATTCCAACATAGTCCAGTAGTCCATAATAGTAGTGGGTTTTCCATAAGACTGACAATGTCAGAAGTTGTTGACTTGAGCCTCTTATAGCTCAGCATATTAATATGGTTTTACTTATTATACTTTGTTTTTATTGGTAAAGAAATTTGACAGCTTAACCAAGTGATGAATTTTAACACCACAAATCAATGTTAATGAGGTAAATTACTGTTACATGATTCCTAGGAGAACTACATGGAGGGCAATATCACTTCACCACTATTCATGTCCAAAATTACTTGACTTCAAAATAGTGAAATGCCCATTCAAGCCGGCTATCCCCCTACTAGGAATTTTCCCAGAGGAACTGAAAACATTGTATTATAGTGATATATGTGTACCTATGTTTATAGCAGAACAATTTGTGATAGAAAAATCTTGGAAACAACCAAGATGTCCGTCTCACGAGGAATGGTTGAAAAAGTTGTGGTATTTCTATATAATGGAGTATTACTCAGCTATAAAGAATGATAAACTTGAAGCATTTATACAGAAGTGGATGCCACTTGAACATATACTCATAAGTGAAATAAACCAGACACACATGTGCAAATATCATATAGTCTCCCTAGTATAAGAAGTGATAAGAAGAAATACAAATAGAAATGTACAACAACAACTAAAAAGAATCGAGTCAGATAGTTAAGGCAAACTTAATGCATGTGTTGCAGGGTACTAATCAGCTTTTCTTGTGGATGGTTAACAACCTAAGTTCACAGATCAAAAGTGGAGAAACAGAAGAGCCACAAGGCCAGCCAACATTTTGGCCCTAGCCTTTCAAGGTCAGTGAAGACTCAGGACATAGGAGAACCTATACTGCAACATCATGAAACTCAGTTGTGACCCAAATTTTCTGAACAAGGAGATTATGGAGTCACAGAGGAAAGAGACTGATGATCTATAGTGTACCTGGGGAGAGTCACATGGAGAGAAAACTTTCTCTCAGGCTCTCACAGAGAGCAAACTGGTCAAGCAATGGCCGTGACTCATTCACATGGATGACACAGACAAAGGATCTACAGAATAAGGTACAGGACTACAAGATAAACCATGAGGGGACTTCACTGACCTCATCAGAAACAAAAGCTACATTTTTGGGTATATAGGTCTTGCTTTAGCTTAGTCTTAACTATCAAGCAGAAAAGTATAAAAATGAGGTATATAAAACGCAGGGCCATAATAAGTTGAGCTGTAAATGGCTACAGTCAACAACTTCTTCAGATAACTCACTATAATTGTGGAATCTGAACTGTGTTGGATTGTGTCTCCGAGTTCAGGCACCTAAACTGGTTTAATGACAATGGAGTGCCCATCTTTTGACAGGTCTAGACAAAAAGAGGGGCATACAAAGGAAGAATCATGATGTGTGTGTATAAACAGTACAGTTAGGATAAATATGCCTTGCTTCTACATAATTCTATGAGAAGCAAGATTTGCACTAGTAGTGGTTGGAGAAGATTCTATGTCTACTTCTAGTACTGTGGACAACCGCTAGGAAAATAGCAAGATAGAAAGTATCAATTATTGAATCTGTGATATAATTCAGGTATAAAAAATAAGTAAACAGCTACACTCTCTTATTTCACAGATTAAAGACATCTGCTATAATAATGTCCGTAAGTATACTATCATGTATGCACCTTGTACAATACCAAAACATTATGAAGACAGTTTGCAATGTATTAATTTATCAAATCTGTCCTGTTAATTTGTCTTGAAACTGTCTCATTGCTATTTGTTCTTCAATAAAATAAATAAAAAAATTATTTAAAAAATAAAAACCAAAAAAAAGTAGTAAAATAAAGAAACTATAACATACATACAAACTGAATTATTCTGCATAACACTTGGCCTATACTCTTCATCAATATCACTGTCAAGATCAAAAGAAAAAGCCGACAATGTGTTCAAGATGAAAGATACATAACAAGAATATTCATAAATGACGGTTGATTATGGATTTTTTAACCATTAATATTTTTGAAAAATTAAAAACACATGCCATTCATTGATTCAACTGAAAATGAGTAGGATCAAAACAATAGTATTAAGAAAGGAGGGGAAAAAGAGATATGTGTGTATCTATACAGGATAGCTTAGATAATTGTACTGCTGATTTCTACTGGTCTATTGAAAGGAGCAGTTAATGCTTAAATTTTTTGTCTCCTTTTTAATTTTTAATAATAATATACAATATATTAATTATTGTAAACATCCTACTAACCTGTTTTGAAACTTTCATTGCTATTTTCTTTTTTTCTCATTAAAATGTTTAGTGAAGTTCTGTATCATTTCTTTTTTTAAATGTCTTTAATGAATTTAGGACCGGGTCTACAAGGCGTACAAGGTCTCACTACGCGGTGAACTCCTGTTTTCAGCCTCCCAGGCCTTGGGATTACAGGCACGCACCGCCACACCCAATCTCAATTGCTGTCTCTGTGTGCCCCAGAGCAGAGCTGGCGCAGCACACCAGGGGTCCAACCCTGGCCACTGTGCTCTGCCTAAACAGCTGCTTTAGTCCACTGAGCTGTCTGGCCAGCCCTTCAGTATCATTTCTAATGTGTTTTTTACTATTTTTTATTCTCTAAAAAATTAAAAATTAAGATGATAGTATTATTGTTGAATAAGAATTGTATTTCCCATCTTTCCAAACTGTAGTTACAAACTTCAGATCCTATCTTTTTTTTTTTTGTCTTTTTGAGACAGGGTCTCACCATGCAGTTCAGGCTGGCCTTAAGCACACTTTGTAGCTCAGGCTGGTCTCGAACTCAGAACAATCCTCCTGCCTCAGCCTCCCGAGTGCTGCGATTACAGGCATGCACCACCACGCCAGGCAGATCCTACCTTTAGCATCACTTAAATTTCCTCCTTGGAAACACTTGTTAGATTCATTATAATTTGATTATAGGTATTAACAAACCTATGGCATGAAATTCTGCTATGAATTTGATCTGGGATAGGTAATACCCTTTATTTTATACCCAAAATGAATAATTATTTGAAATCTTTAATTTTTAGATTATACATATTAAGACAATATTTTAATTGTCTCCTAGGTCCTTTGCCTGGTTTCTAACCAATATATAGGAATAAATCAATGTTATTTTTTTATTAGTACACTACATGTTTTTGATGAATATATACACATTTGGTGATAAATATATTAGATAATGGTACATACAGTATACATATCACACCATAATCCTTTAAATTTTTCCTGTATATCTCATTGCTGAAATTAATATCATTATGTTTAATCTGTAGTCATAGAAAAGTAGCTTAGTGACAAGTTATATCTTCAAATACATCACTGTTATCCTTGCTTTCAACCACCTATGAATTATTAACCCCATTCAGCTCTGTCTTTACTTTTAGAGGGACCTGCTGATTCAGTTCTTTTCCCAGGAAATTTTTAAGTCTCTAAGAATATTCATTACCATTTTAAACGTCTAACTCCTTTTCCAATTGTAACACTAATGGAAAATTACTAGGAGCTGCTTAGTGTCCAGTCTTATAGATGAACTTATGACAAACAAGTAAATAAAAGAGACAATGCAATACAATTTGTGGAGGTCCAGGAAGGTCAGAGCTCTCTTGGAGATAAGAAACTGTCAGTATTTATTGAGTCCTTAACTCAATAAGGGAAGTTCATAAAAGTAGAGGGTACAACTGAGGTCAAAGAAATGCAAAAATGAGCAGGGCCTTGAGAAGTTAGAACAAAGACATTCCAAGCAGTAAATCTTTGCTTAATAAGAGAACTGTTTGATCTCTAAGGTTTACAGTTTATTGCTCAGGAATAGACAGTCTTCAGTTTTGGTGTTATCTTGCCTTGAAAAACTAAATATGAGCTGTAGCCAACACAACCAGAAAACACTGTGGTCAGCGACTTAACCCTTACATAATCTGGTCCCCAGCAGGAAATTTCATGAAAGATTTTTTGACTTAAATTATTTCTATGTTTTTGTGTTCCTTTCCACATAGATATATAAGCCAGCTTTAGTAATTTGTGCCTCCTTTCCCACATACTATTTTCTTAAAATTCTAAAATTTCACTTAGTTTACCATAGTGTATTACTAACTGGTGTTCATGTCCAGTTGAATTGAACTAGCTGGTGCTGGGTGTGGAGGCCCACCTGAGACTTGTTACCAGCAGCATGAGGGGAAGGACTAGAGAAGCTGTTGTGAGACTGTTAGGGAAGCTGTTTGGAGAAGCTGTTGGAAGCTGCTGGTTCTCTTGGGCTATTCTGCTGGAGGACCTTGTCATGATGGCTTTCCTACTGAACTTGGCTGTTCTTGTCAAGGAGGAACTCAGGACCTGGTTGTCGCTGAGAATGGCTACAGTTTATTTTCAGGAAGCTCTAGTCCTCATCTTGAGCATCACTACCTGGTTCCAGAGGGGAAGATGGTGCACTGCTCAGCTCCTGAAGAAGCTTGTCACATTGGCTTTCCTGATAAAAACTCAGCATTCCTCACTGCTGGAGGAGCTCAAGACCTCATGGTTGCTGAGAATGGCTGTGGTACTTTTGGGGGTACTCTGGTTTTTACATCCTGGCTCCAGTTCAGATACCTCAGCCTGCTAGCACAGAGCCTTTATTCCGCTGGCATAGACTTTTAGCTTCCACCACTGATCTTCTCCATGCAGATCCATGAAATAGGCCTATATGGGACATTGGTGTGGGCTCTAGGCTTCCAATTGGACTTGTGAAAGGCATTGTTATGGGCTGTAGGTTTTCAGCTGGACTATGCAGGATTCAGGCCCTCAGCTGGATTCTTTGGTCTTTAGTATGTGGACAGATTTTCTGTACTCTTTGTATAAGATTATTTGGGTGATTCATTATAAAATGTGTCCAGTATCATATTGTTCCCCTTGCAAAAACCTCAAACCACAACATTTGTTAATGGACAGAACACTGACTTTCTACTTACCCTGACTTTCTGCCTTATTTTTTTAAGTTTTCCTCAATTTCTTTAATTTTAAGTTACATGAACAAGTTGTTCTTTTCTTTATCATCTCACTGTAACATTAATTATATTTGGACCCCAACAGAATAAAAGGCATTTAACAAAAGTACATTGTATTTATAGTATTTCTTGGTCTATTTCCACCTCCCCCTCTGATTCTTATGAGTTCTTTTGACTTACCTCACTTCATCTATGATACCCACAAAATTACACTGAACTGTAAAGTTCATTGCAAACAACATAACAGGTAATGGATAACTCATACTAACACAGAATAGCCAAGAGAGTATTCAAAATGCACACATTTCTATGTTCTAAGATGATTTGTTTGTATCTTTGAACTCAAGAAATTAGAGGAATCACCAGTGGTCCTCTGTTTCACTTAAGTGTTCCCCACATCCTAAATAAAGTTACATGACACACTGTAGAGAGAATGAAGAAGAGTTCTTCTTATCTATCCTAAGGATTTATAATCTGAGGATATTCAGATCCAAACAAAATTTTACCTATCTGCCTATCATATATCTATATTCATGTTACACACACATTTAATGTTTAGAATGAAAATACCCAAGCATGGCAGAGCATCTGCAATTCTAGTACTCATGAGGCTGAGGCAGGAGGATTGCCACAAGTTCCAGTCTGTCGCGCGCATCCTCGCCAGCAAGGAAGACGCGACCACTGGTTGTCTCTGCAATGCTTTATTCTTCCATGGATTGAGTAGTTCTTCTTCCCCTCCGCTCCTCCGCTCCTCCGCCCCTCCGCCCCTCCGCTCCTGACCCCGGCAAGCCCGCCCCAAGCTATATACCACAAAGCGTCCAACCCTGGAGTGACACATGGGCGCAGCCAATTGGTCCAGATACGCGGAAGGGAGCCACAGTCTTTGCCTTAGCCATATAAGGAGTTGTTTACTACAGAGAGCACTCACGGGGGG
>PVKA01046237.1:0-15053 GCA_004027165.1 Ctenomys sociabilis
GGAGGTGGAGGTGGTGCTGGTGTGGGGAGTTGGAGTGGAAGTGGGGGTGGTGCTGGTGTGGAGAATTGGGGAGGGAGAGCTGGGGCTTGTGTGTATCCTGGCTTTGGGCACCGGAGTTGTGTGTGTCTCTGGGGTTTGGGTGGCCTGTGTGGAAGTGCTGGGCTGGCCTACAGTGGGATGAGGGGTGGCCAAGTTTGCTGTAGTCCTGGGTGTTACCTCACAGCTGTCCACCCACTCACAGCACTGTATCCGGATCTCATAATTGTAGCACATGGGAGGCAGCTGCTCCCGGTTCAGGCAGAGCAGCCCCACCTCAGGATTGCAGGTCACCTGCTGTCCCAGCTCATCCAGTGGTGTGTTGGGGAAGAACTGGGCCCGGCACTCCACGTTCTGGGGCCTGTCACAGAACTTGTATCCTCGCATCCGCAGTTCCTTCAAGGTATCGAAGTCTCCACTGTCCCTGCTGGACCCTGGGTAACTGCCATCAATCCACCCAGTCCAGGTGCACTGTTTTTGTCGACAGGAGGAGGTGGCTGGCTTGAGCTTCGTGCTAGAGGTTGAAGCCGTGACTCTGTCTGATGAGAGGCTCCCCATGGCAGTGGAGACAGTGGCTGGGCCTGGGGGTGTGACAGGAGCCGAGAAGGAGGCTGTGGAGCTGGAGGAGGTGGGGCAGGGAACAGGGCAGCACAGGACTCGGACCTGGTAGTTGTCACAGAGTCCCGACATCTGGTCCCGGTTGTGGCAGGTCAGCCCCACCGTGGGGCTACACTCCACACGCTGCCCTAGGACACTGAGGGGCACATCAGGGGCATCTTCTGCCCTGCACTGCACCTCTCTGGGTGTTTGGCACAACTGGTACCCATGGGCACGGAGGTTCTCCAGGGTGTCGAAGTCCCCACTGTCAATGCCACGTCCAGGGTGGCTGACGTCCAGCCATGGGGTCCATGTGCACTCCCCGCCACAAGGCTGGGAGGTCGTGGAGGTCTTGGCTGGTGTCTCCCTGCGGGTGGCGTGGGAGGAGGGGAGCCTGGTGCTGCTCTGAGGGCCTGAGGACACTGTGCTCCAGGTGGAGGGGACATGTGTGCTCAGGGAGTACGTCGAGCTCTTAGCTGTGGACAGAGGACATAGGGCTGGGTGTCAGGGGCCATGCTCAGCTGCCCACTGCCTGGCCCCAGTGTCCCGGCTGCCTAGAAACCACCTGGCCATCTGCTTAGGGCCAGCCCAGTAGCAACGGGCACAGGACACAGCTACCCTAGTTCTCCCTCCGTTGGGGCTCACTCTGGCCGGCCGAGACAGGGCCATCACTTGTGTTCCCTGCTCTTCATTCAGGCAGCACCTGAGCCTCTCTGAAGGGCAAGGTCCTGGGGTGCTGGTGCCCAGGCAGTGTCCCTGTGGCCTGAGCAGCAGGGACGCTGCAGTGTGACAGGTGGTGTGAGGGAGCAGTGACTCTACAAGCTCCAGCCTTACCCTCAGATGCCGTGGAGAAGGTGAAGGTGATGGGCGGCAGGGTGCTGTGGAAACCACAGGCATAGGATTTCCTTTCCACAGTGCCATTGGCCCCGCAGCTTGCAGAGAAGCAGCCGCCCATGCCATCTGTCATGTTGTAGATCTCGGCCCCTGGCTGGTAGCGCCGCCCGTTGTAGGTGCAGAAGCAGGCTGTCGGGAGCAGTGGTGGCCTGTGAGAGGCTGGGGCACAGATTGGGCCCCCACCCAGCCCTGACACCCTGCGGCTGCTCACCGTCTCTGTCATAGGTACAGCGCACACCGCCTTCTGTGCAGATGCTGGCAAGGGAAGGATGGGGTTGGAATCAGGGTCTCTGTGCCCAGAACTAGTGGCTGAGACACTCGTCTGGGTCCCTGCCAGGCCTCTGCCCCAGTCACACACCCCAGGATGGACCCTAGCAGTGACAGATGAAGACAGGCATCATGCCCCTGGGGAGCTCAGAGCATGCCCCTGGGTGGGTTGGAGCTAGCACCCCTGCACCTCTGGGTGCTGCATCCCCTCTACATCTCACCTGGGAGCCCGTAAGATGCCCTGGAACATGACCAGGACCTATGGACCACAGGAACACGACCACAAGCCTCCCGCAAGGACTCACCAGGAGTGGCAGTTCTCCGCAGAGGGCACTGTCGCTCCAGGCCGGTATGTTTTTCCGTGGATGCGACAGGGCAGCACGGAGGTGCGGTTCGGGCACTGCACCACACACTGCATCTTATCCTCATCGAAGATGGGGGTATCCAGGGGACACTTGGGGTAACAGCCTGTGCACCAGGGTGGCCTCAGTACCAGGATAACCTCATCCCATCCCCAGGGTCCACCAGCCACAGGACAGACCCCAGCCCCTTGCACTAAGTCCAACCCACCTTCCAGGCCACGAAGGTCCTGTAGGCAGCGGCCACTGGGGTTCTGGCAGGTGCGCAGGCAGGGCGCCCCACAGGGCTGGTAGTGCCACTCACACTCCCCGGTGGGGTTGTAGTAGTCGCAGAAGAGTGCTGGGCAGGGAGCAGAGGGGTGTCAGCTCAGAGAGCACACTGCCGTGGCCCTCTACCCCACCCTGCCCATACCCTCCCACCACAGCCAGCTGGGGGGGCAGCCTCTGGAGAAGCCACCACAGGTCCCAGACTGAGCCAGCCCCACCCTGCCTTCAGTCTTCACTAGTGGACTGTACTCCTAAACCCATGCCCCAGCCTGCACACTCACGGCAGACATCAGGCGTCCTCCAGGACAGGCACACCCCTGCCACGTGGCAGGCCTGGGCATAGGCAGCCACAGCAGTACAGAAGCACTCGCAGTCGCCCCCCGAGTCACAGGCGCATGCATCGCTCACGCAGGCTTCGTAGTACTTGGCCGGCTCCACCTGAGGGACACAAGATTCCGATGCTGTGATCCTGGCTCCTCTGGGCTCTCAGTGGCATCAGGCTAGCTGGGTGAGCTGAGCCAGTTCCCTACTGCCTGACCCCAGATGGCCGCCAGGTCCGTCACCATCACTGTCCCCAGACCAGTGCAATCCTAGCCAGCTCCAGCTGCACAGCCCCTGTCAGCCACAGAACCAGCACCCCACAGCTCCAAAGCCACAGCTGTGGCTACAAGAGCCAGCACCAGCCCCTGCTGGGCCCCAGCTGCCCAAACTGATGGTGCCAGCCCTTCCCTCTCAGCCATTGCCCTTGATGCATCCCCAGGCATACATGGGCATGGCAGGCAGAAAAGGTGGCGCTGTTGATGATGCTGCATTGTTTCTGGGCCCAGGACTTGCGATACGGGTTGGCCACACAAGGGTCCTTGGGTGCCGGAGCATCTGGGCAGGTGGGTGAGAACTTCCAGCTGTTCCCAAACTCCAGCACATCGCCCACCACAGCCTGGCTGCGTGTGGTCAGGTCATTGACAGCGTTGTCATCGAAGTTCCCGCACAGGCCACAGACCCTGCCCTGAAAGGGGAGGGAGAGGGTGAAGGAGAGGTCCCTGGGGTCCTGGGGTGCACACTGGCTCCCACCTCCCTTGTCAGAGCCTGGAGCTGCAGTGGAGGCTTGTCCAGGCCCTGCCCACGACCCCAGTGAGACTACATCCCCTTCCTCCTGCACAAGAGCCTCCCTCCTCCTGACTCGAGGTGTAGGTAAGGCTCATTCAGTGCAGGGGGCCACGGACCACCATGGCCAGGCTGGGATCAGTCATGCAAAAGAGTCAGAAACACCCTGGCTGCCCATCCTGCCCCATATCCTGAGTCTCCACCTCTGCCCCAGCCCTTCTCCCTCTCTTTCTGTCTCTGTATCTGTCTCTGTCTCATCTGTCTCTGTCACTCTCTGTCTCTCTCTCTCCTTTTCTGTCTCTCCCCATCTTTCTGTCTCCCTGTATTTCCCTATCTCTCTCTCTCTGTGTTTCTGTCTCTCCTTAGGTCTTGCTCTCTGTGTCTGTCTGTCTCTGTTCCCCTCCCCCAACTGTGTGTACAGCAGAGCCCAGTGGGAGCTGACAGCAGTGGTCTCCCTCATTTGGCCTCACCTTGAACTCAGGGCTGAGCCTGAGGAAGAGACTGGTTTTCCGGTCCCAGAGTAGCACAAGGCCAGCATCAGTGTCCACCACCAGGTAGATGCCCATCTGGCGCACAGTGTAGGGTGGCTCCTGCCCAGCGCCCATCTGGACCACCTCCACCTTCCCACTGCTCAGCTTCAGCTCGTAGCTCTGCATGGCAGGGCTCTCTCAGGGCCTGGCAGGGACCCCTCCACCCCACATCCCCACACCCATCCCATGAGCCCCTCGCACCCCCAGGAAGATCTTGATGTCCTTAGAGCAGGTGGTCCCCGTGGTGCCACAGGGGACATTCTCGGTGACCACACGGAGGGCATCTTGGGCACTGGCATTCCCACCACACTGGTCCTGGGGAGCAGAACATTGTGGTCAGGTGGACCACGACTCCCAGGGCAGCCAGGAGTCCCGACAGCTCCCAGCCAGCCACCCACCTGCAGCAGTGTGTACTCGCAGGCCCCATTGAAGGTGTAGCGCTGCCCATCAAAGGTGAGGAAGTGGCCATCCCCATAGACTGCACAGGTGGCCAGACAGGGCTCCTCTGTGCACCGCCACATCCGGTTCTCGCAGGTGCTGTGGGGTACAGGTTCACACAGGTGCTGGTGCTACAAGGGCTTCAAGCCCAGGCTACCCAGTCCACCCTATGCTGGTCACTCCGTGCCTAACAGGGAATTCTCTCCATGGAACTGGTAGCAGTCTATGGCCTGTGGCCCAGCCCACCTACCAGGTGTTGCAGCCGTCGAGGATGGTCTCCCCGGGCCGGTAGCTGGCCTCGTTGTGCACGCAGGGACAGTCCTCCTCAGCAACACAGCCTCCATCACCATCTGCCACCAGCCCATCGGGGCACACACAGCCAGAGACACACTGGGTACTGTACTGTGGGGCATGTGCACATGGTTTAGGGGGCAGGGACAGCCAGCAGGACCCTCTGTGTGCCCCAAGAAGTGGCCACAGGACACAGGACCATGGGAGCCGCAAGACCAGCCAAGGTCAGGTGGTGTCCTTGAGAACGCCTGAGGGGGTGCCCAACAGCCCCCACCCAGGGCAGCATGGGACCTACATGGGCCACAAGGGGTCATGGAGGCCATAGGGTCACCGGGGTGGCCAATACTCACACAGGCCATGTCCAGGGTGTGACAGCTCTTCTGGCAGCCAGCCCCAGCAGCCTCCAGTGTGGCGTTACGGCAGTCAAAGTACACCATGGGCGCATCACACACTGCAGAGGAGATGGCGCTCAGGGGACCTTAGCCTATCCCCTCAGGCCTGCTGGGGACACAGGCTGCAGTGCAGCCTCAACCCATGTGCTCCCAGCTGTCTGGTGCTCCGTATGTGCTGTGTGTTGTGTGTGTAAGTCCGTGTACAGGAGCCCACACCCCCCATGTTCCTTATCACTAATGGCACCAACCTGGGGTGTCTCATGGGACAAGGACCAGACTCACCTGGGCTAGGCACAGGACCCCCAATGCAGGTCAGCACGCCCCGCGTGCAGGTGCTGGAAGGAGAGGATGGGTGCTCGAGTGTCCTGTGGGGAGCCCAGGGTCTCCTCCCACCCCTGGGCCTGGCCTCACCAGATGGCCCCGCTGTCATGCACAGATTCGCCGCTGGGAACCACCGAGCCCCCATGGTAGCAGGGACACTCATGGGCCGGCACACACATGCCCGCCTCATCCAGGAAGGTGCCCTCGGGGCAGGCGCAGCCATCCACAGGCACGAAGGACACACTGCAGGTGACATCGGCCTCGCTCAGGCCACGGCAGGTGGGCTGGCAGGTGCTGAGGTGCTCTTGGTAGGTCATGCTCTTGGGGCAGGTGCTTGTGGGCTTCGCTGTGGGGGCAGGAGAAGGGATGCTCAGATTGGGGACATGAACGGGCACTCAGGGCAGCAGGGGCCTCTGGGCAGGCACAGCGCACTCACTGCAGACGCCGTCCCGCCAGCCGCGGAGCAGCACGCCCTTGGCGGCGCAGGCGTGCACGTAGGAGGCCAGGGCGGCGCACAGGCAGTCCTCGCTCTTCTCGCAGTTGCATGTGTCGAACATGCAGTTCTGGGGGCAGGCGGTGAGTCAGGACCCAGCCCACAGCAGGCATCCCTGTGCCCCCTTCAGCTCCCTCACTGAGCCCCCAAGCTTCTGCGGAGCTTGTACTGGCATCTGGGAGCCAGGCCTCCCAGGCCAGCCCCACTAGCTCTGGGACTCGGATGCCAAGCACAGCCCTGCTCCAACCCGCTGTCCATACATAACCTTGGGATCTGGCACTGCGCGCAGCATCGGGCACACAGCTGGGGGAGGGGAGTGGATAAGTAGGTGTGGGCAGGGCAGAGAGTGAGGACTGGGCCCTGCCTGGCCCTTGGATTGGTCACATGGCACCATAAGCCCACACAGGGCCATTCAGCCCTGTGGCAGCAGTGGGGCCCAGCAAGCCTTACCGAGTAGTAGGAGGCAGGGCTCACGGTGGCATGGCACTGGGCGAAGGGGCCACTGGCGTCTGTCAGCAGTGCACACCAGTGCTGGGCATACTTCTCTGTGAACAGAGAGGCTTGTCATCCACCACTCACCCTAGAAGCTCCTGCAGGTGCTGGGGGTGCCTGGCACAGCTGTCCTTGGCCACGATACAGATGATGCCAAAGGCAGGGACATCACATCCCCCAAAGCATGGGGCATAGTGGGACTGTGGCATTGCTACTTTCCCTCTGCTCTTCCACTGTCTGAGGCTACAAGGACCCCCACCATGGACAGATGGACACAGAGACCCCTCCAGGCCTTCACTTGCTTCCTCACCATGGAGAGAGGGGACAAAGCAGCCCAGGCCAGCTCCCTGCACCAGCCCTGTCTCAAGTAAGTGAGCCCAGGGCTATGTTCTCCCTGTGGTCCTAAAGCAGGGCCCCATGCTTGGCCCCTGGAGAAAGCAGCAGTAGCTGGCATGAGCTGGTGGGAGCATGGACACCACCTCACTTGGCCCTGGGATGCCTCATACCATTCTCCACGCTGAGAGAGCAGGGGTCCTCGAAGCTGTTCTTGGCATTAGAGCAGGAGCCCTGGGTCTTCCAGGTGTTGGCAAAGGCAGCGCCTGTGCCCTCTACCACCCCGCTGATGGTCCGGAAGTCATCTGCCTGGTTCTGATTGAAGTTCCCACAGAGACCTAGAGCCAGAGGGAAGTTGAGGATCCATGGGGTTTGGGGACAGGGATAGAAGCAGTACAGGGACTTTGGGGTGGCCTCTTACCACAGGTCTGTCCCCGGAGCTCAGGTGCCACCTGCACGAACAGCTGCATGGTGGGCACCAGCTGGACATGCAGCTGCAGCCCCAGTTTGGTCTCCACGATGATGAAGAAAGTGGAGGGTTTCAGGATGGTGACATTGGCTGTGAACACAGAGGACCCAGCTCGCTGGCTGCATGGGTCGGGACCCACAGTGGCCCAGGTGGGGGTGGGACTCACCTGCAGAGACTGGCAGCTGGGTGTAGATCTGGTTCACGAGCACCTCTCCGCCAGCCTTCACCACCACCACCTGGAAGCAGTGTCAGTGGGGTGAGCACAGCGCTGTGAGGCTCCCCTGCATTCTAGCCCCAGAGACTACAAACTGCTCCTGCTTGTGCTGGGGGACTTTGCGTGCAGGCCACGCACCCCACCAGGTGGGCTAACACCCCAACTCCTGCCCTGGGCCCTTTCCAATTTTCTCAATTGTCCATGAGGACTAAACTTTTTTATTTCTAATATTATTATTATCATCATCATCAATGTATTTGGTAGTGTCTCAGTATGCGGCTCTGACTCATAGTGATCCTCCTGTTTTCAGCCTCCCTAGTGTGGGGATTACAAGTATGTGCCACTACACCTGGACTCGGTCACTAGCTCAGTGCACCCAGGGGTGGGGCCTGTATGGTACGTGGTGCCCGGGATTGAACCCTGGTTCCTGTGCTTGCCTAAGCAAGTGCTTAGTCCACCGAGCTATCTCACTGGCCCCAAACACTTTTTAACAGTGTAAAAACCAAAATTAATTTATACAAAGTCAACTTCACTAGATAGTCAATTCCCACTTTCCTGCAACAAGCGCTTGGCTTCGTCCCTGTGAAGGGAGAGTCACCCAGGAGACCCAAGGGGCATGAGGTCCTGAAGCCCCCACACTGTACTCACCCCTGAGACCACAGTCCTGGCCATCCCCACACTCACCGTGTGCCCCCCGCCCAGGCTCAGAGTCACGCTCTTCAGGCAGGTCTCGCTGTCCGTCAGCCCACAGCGGCGCAGTTCACCCAGCACGACAAAGGTGCTGCCCTGACAGGGCTGCAGGAGCACAGAAGGCATTCACGCCCCACACCACCACCTCACCCCTCAGAACCATAGGGTCACGGGGCACTCCGCTGACCCCAGGTGATCTGGATGGGAGGAGGCAGCTCGCAGTCCCTGGCAGGGACCTACCACGTGAGAGGGTAGCCACTGGGATTCCAACCCAGAGGCCTTGCAGGAAAGGTCCTGCTGAGTGGGACACTGAGTGACCCTGATTTCCAAGAGTGGGGAAGGAGGCCGGGACAGGCCCAGTGTGTTGGGGCAGTGACACGTCTGTGTGATGCCAATAGCAGACACAGGATGTCATGCACACAGACAGGGAATCTGGTGAATCCCAGGGACATCAAGGACAGTGGTGTGGCAAGTTTTTCTCATCCACAATGGCAAATGCACCACAAGTGTTAGTAACAAGAGATACTGTCCAGCTCACTTACAAACCTGAAGCACAGTCTGGTGTAGAGCTAAGCCCAAGACCAGAGAGCTCCCCCAGTGCTCTGGCCAGGGGACCAGGGGCTGAGTGTCTCCTCAGGTCTAATCCTGGGTCCCTGCAGTCTCCCCACCCCCGCACCTTGGTCACCACGTAGCCACAGTCCCCGTGCACTGTGTACTGCCTCTCGTCGAATGTGGAGATGTGGGCACCGCCCAGCACTGAGCAGGTTCCCGGGCATGGCAGCTCCTGGCAGCTCCAGTGACCTCCGACACAAGTGCTAGGTATGGCAGGAGGAGACAACCCACCTGTGGTTTGAGCTGGCTGCACAGCTTCCCACCCCTTGCACTTGGGCAGGGAAGCCCCAAACCTACCACTTGGTACAGTCTGTGGAGTAGTTGGCCCCTGGTGCATAGGGAATTCCATTGTACACACAGGCACACTGGGACACAGGAACACAGCCAGTGTGATGGATGTCGTCCAACACTGTCCCTGTAGGGAGCAGCACCATGGAACAGGGTCAGTGGGACTCAGCTCGCAGCAGGGCAGAGGTCCCATATGGGGGAGAGGAGAGACTCACCCTCAGGGCAGAAGCAACCAGCCACGCAGTGGTCCTCGCATAGCTGGGAGCGCTGGGGGTTAGAGCAGGTGTCAGCGCAAGGTGAGCCACACTCCTGGTGCTGCATGCCGGAGGAGCAATTCTGGGCTGCAGGGGGAGGGTGGGCTGGTATCAGGCCGCTTCACTGATGGCCTGCAGTGTTTCTGTGACAGGAGGATGGGCAGGGCACTCACGGCAGAGGTCTGGACTCCGCCAGTCCTGGGGCTGCCCACCGGCATGGGCACACTGGCGGGAGAACTCAGCGAGGGTGTAGCAGAGGCAGTCAGGAAGGTGAGTGCTCTCGCAGTGGCAGAGGTCCTGATGGCAGGCCTCAACAAAGCCACCAACCTCCACCAGGCCTGTGCAGCCCGCAAATGGCCAGCTGTTGAGCAGCTCCTCGCAGATGCCCTGGGGGCAGCCAGAGGTTAAGCCTGGCTCCACGGAAGTGTCCACTCCTGCCCTCCCTGTAACCTGAGCACCCTGAAGCTTACAAGACTGGTAGAGCAGTTCTGGGGCGTGGGGCTCGGGTCCTGGCACTGCTCCATAGGACCATCCATCTTCTGCAAATTTCCAAACTCCAGAGGGGTCAACCTGGCATCTTCAGGGAACACAGACAGGCTCTTCTGTGGGCCCCAGACCCAACCCAGCATCCAAGGGGCCCACACTAAGGATGGTCGGGTACCCTTGGTCGTGGACTGGTTGGGGTTCAGTAGGCCAGGGGCCAGGATGTGGCTCGGCCACCAAGATCCAGGGGCCTGGCAGGCATTCTAGGCCACATGCACCTGGTAGGCACAAGAGGTGCCGCGCAGGGTATGCGCAGGTGCTGTGGACAAGCGTGCACATGCTGGGATTGTGTGTGCCCAATGGGGGAAGAACCCAGGGCTTACTGTGGGACAGGAACTCGCTGGCCTCCGTGATGCCATTGAAGTCTCCGCAGAGCCCACAGGTCTTGTTGGCATACTTGGTGTCCAGCTCCAGCTACATTTAGGGAGGACATCAGGTGCCAGCCTTTGCCCCACACACGAGGGACGGATCCCCACAGAGAGGGGATGCAGGCTATGGGTCCCTGCACAAAGCCCTGTTCCTAAGCAAGCCTGGAGGAGACGCCCCACAGGAAGGTCCTCCTGGGGCACAGATCCTGAGCTCCACTGGCACCCCATCTTCACCCACCTGTCAGGGAGTGGGACAGCCTTCTCATCCTCCTCACCCAGAGCTCACCCTGCAGGGACTCTGCCTGCCCCTGCCCTCCTCACCGAGAGGCTGTCATCCAGGTTCCACGTGAACACCAGGCCCAGCTTGGCCACCACCTTCACGTAACCACCACCACGCTCTATGAAGACCCCAGCCTGGCTGAAGGGCAGCTGGACCCTGGGGGAGATGTTGAGAGTTAGCACTGGAGGTGACCTCACCAGGAGGGCCCCCCTCCCACCATGTCCCTGGGAGCTGGGCCTGGCCACTACCCTATCCCTTCCTGTACCCTATTCTCTGCTCTAGCCCTGGCCCCTAGAGGTCTGCAGCCCCAGGACTCACAGGTGGCCAACGACCAGGACAGAATCCCTGGTTAGCTCGATGACTAAGCCATTGAGCTTCAAGACGACTCTGCTGGGAGCTGTGGTGTTGGATGAGGGGCCGCGGCGCAGCTGCACGTTGAAGTCTTCATAGGCCGCTCCACAGTGTGCGGAGAACACATAGTTGCAGAGGCCGGGGAAGTGGAAGATGGCTCCATCAAAGGTCTTGTAGTGGAAGTCGCCCCAGGTACTGCAGACTCGCCCCGTGTGTGCAGGGTTCCTGGCTGTGGAGAGCCCGGAAATGGGTACCTACTGGACCTCCTTTCTCTGTACTTTGCCCCCATGGCCCTGGCCCCCTGGACCCCACATGGGAATGGCCATCCAGGGCTCTGTCCCTTTCCACATGTGTTCAGCATCAGCCCAGATGCAGTGACCCCATTTTCTGCCAGCCCACAGGGCATGCCACATCAGCTCCGGGTTCCTTACCTTGCAGCACAGGAATGGTCATCAAAGGGGGGAGGACGGCCACCCCTAGGAGTGGGGACCCTGTGGAGATAGGGTTTGTGGGAAGTGCCCAGGATGAGACCTCCTCCAGTCAGTGCTGCCCCGAGTGTCAGATGCACAGAGGTGCAGAGCAGGAGTGGCCAAGGCCTTCCTCCAGCCCTGGAACCCAGAGCCATCCATCCGCACATGGAGCTCTCCTCCCAGATCACAGATGTCCAAGTCTACCCAGTCTCACATGCTGGTCCTGGGCTCAGGCTCACCTAGTGTGGCCTGGCTCCAGGAAATGCAAACAGGGGACCCCCAGGTCTCCTTGTTTATACTAGCTGCCCACTGGGCACCGTGAGCAGGAAGGCTTCCTGCCTGTCCCCTCCCTGCATTACTCTGTGGAGCTGTGGATGGACCTGCCCACTGCCCTCTCCCAGGCAAGGCCTCTGCTTGGTGTCCCTGAAGTAGGGGAAGTCCCAGGGGGACAGGCTGGTCTGGCAGCATTTCTGCTACTTCTCCAGGGATGGACTTGGGAGAGACAGGCAAGGTGAAGTGGGCCAGGGGCCCCTAACTCCAGTCCTGAACCCTTACAGTGGTCACTGGGATGGGTCAGGATCAGACGACCCGGAGCATAGAGGGCTGAAACTCACCACTATGTGCTTGTTGGGGAGAGAGGTTGGGGGAGGTGTCGCGGCTGGATTGCAAGGCATCCTCCTGGGCCCATCCTACGGGAGAGAGCACAGCCTGAGCAGGTGCAGGGCCTTTCTGTCAGCAGGGCTTGGGACCTGAGGATACCCCCACTGCTGCTGGACATACCCTCATTTCCAGTCATTAGTGATGCCAAGCATCTGCCTCTGCCAGGCCCTGCTGTCCAGGGACCCAGGAACAGAGCCTAGCCGCTGGCCTGGGAAGAATCAGCTGAGGGCACCACATGGCACAGGTAGAGCCAGGGGTGTCAGGGCCCTGGGGGCACCCATATGATACAGGCTCTGTGGCGGTGGCAGTGCACAGGTACAGGGTGTCACCAGACACCAGAGATACAGTCTTGCAGTCAGTGGGGCTGTCCTCCCCACCCCACACCTACACAGAGGGTCTTGGGCAGCACTGTCTCACTTTCCCCAAGCCCACTACTCAACTCCTGGGGAGTCCCAGAGCTGGATCGCTCCATGGGCCCACATCCTGCTGCCCCAAGGCATCTGTTAACACCTCCCATGAGAGCCATGACTGATGACACAGGCACACAGCACACAGGAGGCACAGGCGCCCCCCGCACAGCCCATATGTCCCCTCTGCCTCCCAGCTCTGGTCACTGACCCCTGCCTTCTCTGGCCAGCCTTCCTCAGAACTACCAGGGAGGGTCCCAGGCTCAGGAGGAATCCAGCATGGGCACTCAGGGGAAGCTGGGCAGGGAGTCTGCCCCTTCCTCAGAGGCTGTTGCAGAGCAGAGAGGAAGGCGGCTGACCCTACTCCATGTGTACCATCTGTCACCACCACACCTGCCACCCAGGTATCATGGGACCCTGGGGACAGGCCAGGAAGACTCTAAAATATGGGTCCTGCCATCCAACAGGGAGCCTCCACCTGCAGCCCTGCACATGCCCACACAGCCTGCCCACCCTCGCCATCTCACCTCTGTGCTGAGCCACAGCCAGGGCCCAGAGCACAGCCAGCACCCTGTAGCTGGCACCCATGGTGTGAGTGTGGGGACGTCCCCGTGGTGCTCTCTCAGGAGGCACTGGGTGGTGGCAGCCTTTTGTAGGGGCTCCCCAAAAGGCGGGGCACCCACTTGCCTGGGTAAACACAGGCACTCACCCTGGGCCACCTAGGCAGAGGGTGGGGCCACCCTGGACTCTTGCAGCTCCATGACACAAGCTAAGATGTCCCGCTGCCTCCAGAGGCTGCTGCACCTAGGGTGAGCCTCTCTCACATGCAGCCCTGGGTTTTGGACTCTGCCCAGCCCCTGCCAGCCTGGGCCCCATGGCTCAGAGGGGCTTCAAGGGTGGGTTGAGGGCTACAAGCGAGAGGAGTGTGACTGTGTGACTGAGCCGCACACAGACCAGTGGCTGGGGCTCCAGACTCCAGGCAAGCACTGGACATGGGTGGCCTGTGCTGGCTGAATATGTCATGGGCAGGGCAGGGGGCTCAAGGCTGATACCCAGGGCCCTGCACCCATTGTAGTAGCAGCCAAGGAAGCTGCAGGCCAGGCAGGGGCAAGGAGTAATGAAGTCCTGCCCTCTAAGATGCAAGAGGTGGCACAACCAGTGCCTGCCCCAGCACAGGGTCTTGGTCCTGAGTCACCATGGGGTCCACACCTTGGCCTGCCCTGACTGAGTCACTGGTCAGCAGTGGGTTATCATAGCCCCTGCATCCAAGGCTGGGCTGAATGGCTGGCAGCTTGGGCCCTGCAGCTAGGACCAAGTAGTTAGGGACACTGGCCAGTCAGGTGTCCTCAGGGGTCTGAGTTGTGGAGCATGGCACTTGGGCTGAGCCCTGACCCCACAGAAAGCCCAACCTAATAGTTCCTTAGGTGCTCTACTGAAAGAGTCCAGCCACCAAGGTCCTTGGGAATCACCAGCATGAGATCCAGAGCAGTTCACAGGTCAGTGCCCTGGGGTGCAAAGCTGGGGACTTGGCCTCCAGGTTGAACTCCCTCCTCCCCAAGGACCTTGGGAAGCACAGGCTGCTTCCCAACCTGTGTCAGGTTGAGGACTATGCCAAGCCCAAGACTCTCCATCCTGCAGGGTGCTGAGCATGGGTGGCACAAAGAATGCAGGACCAAGGCCCTGGAAGCCCCCACCCTGGCCCCAGAGCTCCTTGGCTCTGGCCTGATCTGATAAGGTCGAAGTTACTGGAGGCCAACAGGAAGGGTTGGGTTATGTCCCCAGGTGTTGCCATGGAGACAGAAAGAACACTGGGGACTGGACAGGGTGGAGGCTGTGACCACATCCCTGAGCATCCTTGCCATGCTATCACCAGGCCACCAATCCTGCCTGCAGCCCCAATCTAGTACCGGAAATGAATGTCCAATAGCACGTTTATGCTGGTGGCTAAACCCCAGTGACTCATGGGAGATTAAGCCCCAGGCAGATCTGGCTGGGATCAGGCCCTGAGAGGGAACAAGAAGTAGCCACATCTGTACATGTGGGCCAGCAGAATTCGCATGGACAGGGTACTGAGGGGTGTCCACAGAAAACCACTGCCTGCCCTGGCCTGTGCTCCCCTGAAGGTGAAGCCAGGCCCCAGGCCCCAGGGCTCCCAGCTGCAGCACAGCCATCTCAGCACCCTTGCTGAGATGCCAGGGCAAGCATCACACACTGACTGCCCTGGCCAGAGGGTAGGGCTGGGATGCCTACTGCCCTTTGGTCTCACTTTATCTCAGGAAAGCCCCTGAAAGATGACCTGCAGAGGGTCAGTTGGCCTGAGGCTCAGAGGGATCCAGGGCCATACCACCAGGGCACTGGGGCCAGGGCCTGTCTCAAACTCAGAAGCTGAAGTGAGTGGAGGAACCCCTCACAGCATCTGGTCCCTGCACAGGGCACCGGGAGGTTCTGTACCACCTACCAAGACCAGCAGACTGCAAGGTCTACAGCTAGGGGAGGACTGTGTCCTCCCATGGGGTAGGACTTTCAGCCAAGGCTGAAGAATGGCTTGGTGAAAAAGACAGAGGTCTTATGAGCTGGTAAGGCCAAAGTAGGTTCCAGGGAGGGGTTCCTGGCTCAGATGGGGTGACCCAGAC
>PVKA01046238.1:0-15048 GCA_004027165.1 Ctenomys sociabilis
AAAGAAGAAGAAGAAGAAGAAGAAGAAGAAGAAGAAGAAGAAGAAGAAGAAGAAGAAGAAGAAGAAGAAGAAGAAGAAGAAGAAGAAGCAGAAGCAGAAGCAGAAGCAGCATCCCTAAGAACTGTGAGACAGGGTGAGTCAGGGGACAAAGAAGTAATGACCATGTGTAGGTCATGGGCTATAAATGCCAAGAGCAATGAGACAGATGCTCAGCAGAGAGAAAAGGTTAGAATGCGACAGAGACACAACGGGCCTACAACCAAGTATGGTGCAGGCGTGTTCACTGTCACTCTGGGTGCCTTTACTAATGTGTCGGGTAGGCACCGAGCACCATGCCCAGGTTGAAAGTCCTTCAACAAACTCTTCATTGCCTTTCAGAGGGAATTCAGCACCCTCAGCGCAACCCTACAAAGTCCCATACATGATCTGCCTCCTGCTTCCTTGCTGTCCTGGCTGTTCACCCTTCATCCACATGAAATCAGTGTCCCAGAAGTCCCGGGTCCTGGGGACCACCCTTGATAGCCCTGTTGCCCTTACTAGGTTCCTTGCAGCCTGCCAGACTTGCAGCTATGCCCTGCTCTTACCTCTGTCTTTACTTCTTAGTTTTGGTGCTATCATCTGTTTCTCTACACAGTGGGTCACAATCCCCTGAGGCCACACCTGTTTGTCTTAGTAAGAAAATACCATGGAGGAATGAAGAGAGGTGGGTAATGGATATGTCTTTGTTGTGTAAAGTATATGCTTATACTGTATTGTAACACAGACCTTCATACTGTCTGGGTGCTGGCTAGTACTTTCCCCTTTTACATATTAAATATGAACCTACACTTTGTTTTGGAAATGTTCACATCTCACGAAGACCTGAGTTTGACTTGATTGCCAGCCCACTTATCAACTAGTCTCCTGGACTTCCACCTACATTGGAAACCAGAACATATTTCTATGCACTAGCTTATCTATTGCACTTAAGAGTGTTTTTATAGGAAACAACCAAACATAAATAATAAATAGTGCAGTACATTTCACTCTTCCATCACGGTATTAATTTGCCCTCCAGTTCCTATGTAATGCATCAGGTATAGAAGTCTAGACTCATTTAGATTAGAATCAGCCCAGAATGTGTAGTTAGACGCCTCTTTATCATCTTGATTTATTAAGGAGAAGCTGTGGAATGAAACAAATTAAGTGTCTATGCCTTCTTTTCGAGACTATAATTGTTGTTTGAAAAAGTAAACTTATAAGGAAACAAATAGGCCAGGGCATCTGAATACATTCAATCTCCATATAAAGTGTCAAGTCTAGGTTCCTTGAATTTTCCTTCGATTTAGGAATATTCTCATAGTTACAAACAGTTTCCTATAGAAGGCATTCCCTGAACACATTTTGTGGTGTCATTTAAACCATTTTCAGTCATTTATTCTTTAGCTCTTGAGTATCTTTAGTCCACCAAATTCTGCTGGGTTTGGAATGCTCCCATCACTCAGGCTCCAATCATATTTTTTTAATTGAAGTGGCATAAATATTCACATGTGAGAGAAATGCCCTCTTCCCATTTGCTTTTCAAAATATTGTAGAAATAAGTAAGGACTTCCTTAGAAATTATATATTTTATCTTTATCAGCCAGAAGCAGAGCTAGAACTAAACAACATTTCCCTAAAAGTTTAGTTAGATGCTCTCAGAGTCTGGCTCAGTTTCTTCAAAGATTTAATATTAAACCTGAGAAAAGGTGACACATGCCTGGTGGCATATACCTGCAATTCCAGCATGCAGGAGGCTGAGGCAGGAGCATTGTTACTAGTTTGAGACCAGCCTGGGTAACATAATGAGTTTGAAGTCAGGCAAATGTGCAGAGTGAAACAAAACGAAAAGGAAAGAAAAATGAAGACAAAAAAGCCTCATAGAAAAGGGAGAAAGAAGTGACAAATACCTGAGGTAAGGGACATGCTTATCACACTGATATAATCACTGCCTACTGTGTATTTCTATCAAAATTTCACATTGTAACCCTGAAAAAATACTAAAATTAAATATAATTCCTTTTGGTTACTTATGACAAGAAAATATTTCAATGTAATGAAAGAGAAAGTTTTTATTAATAGGCTACAGTATGTAGGTCCAGAAAAATGAAGGATAAGAAAACACTTTATTGCAAACCTGTGGCAAAATAAAAGTATAATTAATAATATCAAGTCTCAACATCTACAGCACACTCAAAATTTTAAAAATTACAATGCTTAAGAAAGAAAACTCCATCTGATTTTAATATAAAAACATTTTAATTAGCCTCATTGAATTTTACTCTAACACTTGCTTTCTTATCCCTATGCTTGTTCTGATTTGAAGTTCATACTTTTTAAACAGAGCCTAAATTCAATAACCTATGAGCCCACCAAGGTACATTAGCACTCCGCGAGGAAGTTATCTGTATCACAGCATTGCAAATTTTATTTTCTTATAATTTATACTAAGTTAATTTTAATTCATAAAAACAAAAAAGAATACTAATGTGGCTAAAATGTGATGTTATTATTTTTTGGCCATTTGAAGGAGTGGTTATAGAAGTAGTTTATAGCCAGATATAATGAGGTACACCTGTAATCCTGGCACTGTGGGAAGTTCAGGCAGGAGGGCCACAGCAGCCAGCCAAGACTGTGCAGCTTGGTGACTTAGGAAGAAGTGGGTTGGCTGAGGGTGTAGCTCGGTGCAAAAGCCCTGGCTTCAATCCTGTCCTGAAAAAAAAGAAAGATAGGAAAGAGAAGGAAGGAAGGAAGGAAGGAAGGAAGGAAGGAAGGAAGGAAGGAAGGAAGGAAGGAAGGAAGGAAGGAAGGAAGGAAGGTGGAGAGGGGAGGGGAGGGAGGGAGGAGAGAGGATAAGTTTTTCTCCTCAGCTAGAAGACTGATATTTTTTTTTTAAGAAGATAGAGAAACACCTCCAGTACACCAGCCATAATGCTCTCTTTCCATAGTAAATAACAGATACTTCAATTGTAAAATAAAGCATCTGAGTTTGGAAAACAGTAAATCATCTCAATGTTTCAAATACTTAAGGCTTTTGAAATTAGGGATTGGATTCTCATTTTTAACTCAGGTCAGTTCTGCAGTGGTGGTATGTGTCATCATGAAGAAATAAGATTTGTAAATCTTATTTTTTAAATTCCATTTTAAAAACTGTAACAACAATAAGAAAATATTTAAAATTTAAAGCTTTGGTTCATTGACTTTCCCTGTGTCTACCTTATTAACATTATTTTGAAAATTCCAGGTGTAGAGGAAAGGTTGTTATATGTTCAAAGCCTTTAATGCCTATGTTCAACCAATCTAATCTGTAGGCTATCTATAAACTTTCTCATAGAAAAAATGAAATGAAATTACTGGCAAATGGTTGTACTGTTCCCTTGAATTAAAAGCGGATGACAGATTTTCTTTTTCAGAGGAGCTCTATGTTAGAAGATTTGGCTTTGCAAACATTTATAAAGGGGATATTTTTAATTTATGTAGTGGCTGGTTAACAGCTTTGTTGGGGACAGCATCTGTAGGAGTGCTGGGAGGCAGGTACGGAATTCTGCCCAAATCCGCCTCTGAATTGCGAATACTGGCTGCCACTGGTGAGTAAGGAATTCTCAGTCCTGTGGTTGTCTATAACAAAGTCTGAGAAAGAAACAAAACCATCTGCCTGGACAGTTTAAACCTACCTCTTGGAGTGTCCATTGAAAATAATTCACTAAACACTCGGCTTTTTGCTAGCGCAAAACCTGGTGCATGGCGGCCACTTGGGAGAGTTGCGCAGTCAGTATTGAACGGAAGTCCCAAACAACTCACGGTCTCCCATACACTGTCTCTCTACTTGGGAACAAACCCAGGAGACATGTCTCCATTTACAGATTAGGTAACTGAGGCCAAGAAGGGGTACATGAATTTCCTAGGGACGAATAATGCAAATACACACATGGAAGAGTCAGGGCTGAATTCTCAGCTTCTTAATTTCATGATAATTATATAACTCTAGTAACTAACATAATGTAACATGCAGTGAAGCTTAAGCATGACATTTTAAAAACTTATGGAATGTGTCAGCCAAAACTGATCAAAGAGTTGCCTCTGTCCATTCTAGGTCAATATTTTCCTCTCCTGCTATTTCTTACTGTGTTATTCTCTTCTTTCTGGTCCTTGCAAGTGGGTTGGGACATGCCAGAATCCCTTTGCATGTCCCGGTGTAGAGCATGCACTGCACCACTTTTCCCACTCATTTGCTCAGTAGCCACACTTTAACCAGCAAATTTCTAAAATGTTTCTTCAGGCCCTCTCCAATGTGCTTTGGAAAATAACTGCTCCTAATAACCCAGGAAAGATTTTTCAATAGGTTACTCTTTTCCTGTTTCCTATTTGCCATTTATATGTTCTGTTGCATTGTCAGAGTCACCAAACGATGAAAAAGAAATTCTAAATGAACCTTCCTAAGCAAGAAAATAAATCTCGAATTGGGATTGGGTATAGAATAGAAATCACAGCTGACCAGATAGCTCAGCGGACTAAAGTGCCTGCTTAGGCAGAGCGCAGAGACAGGAGTTGAATCCCTGGTACCACTTGCACTGCCAGCCCTGCCTCCAGGGAACTCTGAGAGAGCAAATGAGACTGGGTTGGTGGTGTACACCTGCTGGGGAGGCTGAAAACAGGAGAATCACTATGAGTCTGATTTACATAGTGAGGCCCTACAGACCCTGTAGACCCTATACTAAATGCAAAAAATAAATACATTAATTAATTAATTTAATTTAATAGCAATCATCATGCTATTTTTCCTACAACGTGAAATGCCCCTTTGTTTGTTGTAACTCAATGGTTTTGCTATTCTTTGTGTTCTCTGGGACAGTTTATTTGTGTACACTATGTGAGAAATTGTCCTGCATCCTATTAAGGTCCAGGGAATCGTGCTGTCTGTGATTATCCTTTCCTTCTGATTCACTATGTTGTCAGAACCTCTCACTTGCCACAACCAAAGCTGATGGTTCTTAAAGGCAATAATTCAGGTTTGCTCAAGAGTTGGACTTACGGGGAAGAGTTATTGAGATCCCAGGGCAAAGACAGAACAGTGTGGATGCCGAGCAAGGTGAAGCGTGGGGGTCTCTTTTTAGCCTAGAGAAAAACCTCTAGGTTTCTGGATTCTGAGGCTATATAAGGCCCTCCTCTGGCAGAATGTGCTAGCTCGCTAGCTGTCTCAGAGTGGCTCCCACATTTCTGGTTTCATGTTCATGATGATCCCTTAGGAGTCAGGCAAAGGATCAGAAAGAGATGCTCAGCATGGACACAATGCAGGCACCAAAACATTGGCATCAGAAAAGTCAGAAGACAAAGCAAAGGATATTTATTTTAAAGCCATATTTTAAAAAAGTCAAAATCAATGTAAAAAAAATCTATGATAATATACCACATTAAGAACATATATACATACATATATATATATATATATACATTGCATCAGTTTACTGATTTTTCTTTGTGCCTCAGTTTCCAAATGACATTGGCACTGCACTACTTAAGCTCAAAACAACTTAAATCCCAACTCACATGAAAAGGACACAGATGGGACTGCTTAGTTTAAATAATCATATGTACTAGCGTATCTTGGTCTTTTACTATTTAGGGAGTCATATTTCAAGTGTTGTAAATGTAGGATTTCATTTAACACCTTGTTATAGATATTCCTATTATTTTTGTTTCATATGTAAGGAGATTAAGAGATTCAAGTCCCTGCATCCTGATCCCAGACTTCCTAAATCCAATCTACAAGTCTCAATCTGAAATTGAGACATCCTAATATTCTGCATGCTCTGGTTTACATGCAACAGTACATTCAACAGAGGATTTTTTTTTTTTTTTTTTGGTGAAACTGGGGATTGAACTCAGACCCTTGCGCTTGCTAGGGAAGCACTCCTTCCACTGAGCCATCCCCCGGCCCTTAGAGGATTGTATTCTTAACAGGTGTAATTGGATAGAAAAGAGGAAACTGGAAAACATCAGAGGAGGTGGAACCCTCTGGGTCAGTAAGAGGCTGAAGAAGGTACAAGATGGTAGAAGCTCTTGATTAGGCCATTTCCAGTCATGATTCTCTTTTCAATTTACTTTATAAAAAAATGTACACCATATTCATTAATGCCAGACCTTGGAATACTATGTGCAATACTTATTTCTGAATCATTAATCTTTTCTACAGACAAAAATTTCTTCACAGGGAAGGCAATGCCCCCCATACTGATTACATAATATACATATATAATCACACACGCTTGGGGGCAAACCAGGTTCTTGCTAAGCATGCAAAGGGAGCACAAAAGTTAGCACTGCCTCTGCAGGCAGGGCCACACCTCTGCAAAGTGCCTTTGTTACCAATTATTACAGAAATGCTACAGGATTCAGTGCATTAACAAAAAGATCTCTGCACGCAGACACTTTTGTAGGGTTTATTTCCCTAGCACCTTCCAATTGCATTACAATTGGTTTGCTCATTTATTTTCCAATAACCAGAATGCACTTTGCACTTCACAACTATTTCGTAAGAGTGCTGATGTCTGAACCATAGGGAACAGCTGAGTGGTTCGCATATACTATCCTGGTACTAAATTTTTCTCACATGAGGGTTTGCAAGTGATAATAGAATAGTTCTCTACTTCTACCAGACATGCCCTTCCACTTGGATTTGCTTCAGTTTGAAGACTATTTTGTTGTGCATTACAGATCTCGCCTCAGAAGCGAGCACTGAATGTTTTGCTGGATTTTAATTAAGTGCTTTCCCGCATGCTCAGGTGCACTCAGTCAAAGCTATCCATCACATCCAAAGCAAATCAGGAGGAGGGTTTAACATGTGTTGAGTAGTAATCTTGTTGTATTTGTATTCATCTATTCATCAAGGAAGGAAAAACAGTGGAATTAAAGCAACATGGGAGTGGCAATCCTTGTCTTTAAGGAAATTGTTGTAGAATTGACCTCCTTTAGCATTTAATTTCTCAAGCTCTAGGAAGCTTAATTTTGAACATCAAAGAGGCACCTGTAGAAGAGACTGCTCCAGACTAGGGAGCAAACAAATGAGAGTTAATAGGGTCATTAGCTGCCGTAGTAACTTTAGGAGGGGTGTTCCTCACCAACAGATATGTGCAATGTGAGAATGTGGGTTTTAAAAAAAAAACTTTTTACAAATATAATTAGACCTGGAACTTGATAAAACTTTCTACATTCTTTGTTTAATGGCATTTCATAGGTTTAGATAATGCTTGGTTTTTAAAATGGGAAAGCATTTGTGAAAAATCTCTTCCTAGCCGCATAAGACCCAGGCTGATGAACGGATTCCTGCGTGTCCAGGAACTAGAGACGTCTCTGCTCGCAGTACACCAATGAGAGCCACAAAGCAGTGAGAGCCACGCTCCTCCATCCGGCGTGCGGCTGCACCACAGCGTGCCTGGGTTCTCCTTGCCCACAACCCTGCACCGACAGAGACCTATTTAACCACGCTGCGTAATTCTTGAAGGTGTAAGGGGGGATGATTAATAAAAGAATTTGATTTGCATTAAACTTCAACACTGATGAAAAAGAAAAGAAAAAAAAAAGATGTATTTAATACTGGATACAAGCAAATATTTGCTGGCTTTTACAAAGGAGACCGTAGCAGGGCAAGCAAGTCTAGTGGTGAACCTACTCCTCACTGGGAAAACTTATTGTACCAGCTGGACATGGGAAGTCAGAACAACCATGAAAGCTAAAGAAAATGAAAAGGAAACGGAAAATAGACTGAGGCAGAGATTGTGTGAAGCTCTGCAGCCTGGAAGTGCCAGTGTAACTTACCTTTAAATTAAGATTAGGCCATTTCCAGTCATGGTTCTCTTTTAAATTTACTTTATAAAAAAATGTACACCATTAATGCCAGACCTTGGAATACTATGTGCAATACTTATTTCTCAATCATTAATCTTTTCTACAGACAAAAATTTCTTCACAGGGAAGGCAATGCCCCCATACTGATTACGTAATATACATGTATAATCACACATGCTTGGGGGCAAACCAGGTTCTTACTAAGCATGCAAAGGAAGCACAAAAGTTAGCACTGCCTCAAAGTGCCAGTGTAACTTACCTTTAAATTAAGATTTATTTTTATTTTTTTAATTAATTATTTTGTTGTGTTTTAGGGAAAGGTGTTCAGGGTGTACATGGTCTTACTTATAGTGATCCTCCTGTTTACAGTCTCCCAAGACCTGGGATTACAGGGGAGTGCCACCACACCCAGTCTCAGTTGCCATCTCAGCGTGCCCCAGTGGCAGGGATAGCATAGCAGGCCCAGGAATCAAACCGCAGGTTCCTGTGCCTGCTTGCAGGCACTATAATCTGCTGAGCTATTGGGCCAGCCCTAAATTAAGATTTAAAATGTAATTTCTAAGTTACTATTTCATGTCTGAAAATACAGTTTATGGAAGTACTGCTGTAGTATTTTGTATAACTAACACAATCATTTTTAGACTAAAACTAGCCTCCTTTATTCCCTTGTGTCTTCTGTTATTTGCACCAAAAGAAAAATGTCTTATTTCCCAGAACTGCTTCTACTAAAACAAAATACACATAAAATTAAAAATAAAATTCCTGCAATTATGATTCCCTAAAGCTTTTAGGCAAAATTATTATGTTGGGTAAATAAATTGTTCTGATATTATAATGTTGATATTGAAGAAGTTTGCTTATCAGTGACTGTTGCTTTTTTATTCAATACCCTGTCAATCATTTTTGAAAATTAAAAGTAATTATTTTTAATATGATATATTGAAAACTTTTTAAATTATGTTTTGGCTGGAAAGAGAAATGTCAGCTGTTGAATTTCCCAGGCCAGTGTTACTATGCCATAAAAACAAAAACACCACAATAAGCGGAGGTTATTGAGAGCCAACCTCAGAGAAGGAAGTTCAGTAAAGCCAGTAGGAGTTACGCACAGAGGTACCCCACAGTAGCTCTTGAATTGCTCAGGTCCAAATTGCTGATTTCCCAGTGTATTAGGGGAAAGACCCACATGGAACTCAGGTGCAGGAAGCTGCCTGGCTCCTGCAGTTCCTGCTAGGCGCTGGGTCTGAAAATGAAGCATTAGTCTTTTCTGTAAGAGGATAAGAAAACTCTTAAGACCTATAGTCTAGTCAAACTTTGCCATCCTTAGAGAG
This sequence comes from Ctenomys sociabilis, assembly GCA_004027165.1. Lineage (NCBI taxonomy): Eukaryota > Metazoa > Chordata > Mammalia > Rodentia > Ctenomyidae > Ctenomys > Ctenomys sociabilis. The sequence goes on from PVKA01046238.1 coordinate 9,192, forward strand.
ACTAACTCTGAGGAACCATAAAGGCCTTAAATTTACCACTTGCAAACAACCTTATCACTTGATGTGTTTCTGACACAACACTTAGGCACAAAACATCAACAACTTGTGTTGCACAGGGCCGTGCTGTGCTGGCAAAAGAGGAAAACACTGATTCATGTTTTAAATTCACATGGTGGATTTATGGTGTGAATGTTGGTGCATTTCTGTGATATTGCTGTCCCTCTTTCACATTCACATTTGGCAGGATGTATAGATGAGCATTTGTGTGCATTGTCTACCTTACAAGAATGTAAATGAACATGAGAAATAGAAAAACAATTTTGTAACAGGACTAAACAAGTAACTTTGCATAAATGTAGAACAAAATAAAACTAAATTCCAGAGGTTTTTTTTTTAATAATAATACAAAAGTGATAATTACCTAACTAGCTTTGCCTAAGAAAGCCCTGAAGACTTTCATGACGTGAAAGGACAACAGAGGCTTCTGAAATATAAAGAAAACTATCTCATTTTTCACAAGTAGAGTTTCCTGTCTCAATATCTACCTGACAAAATTATTATAGGGGTAAAGCTGGGCTCCAGGAGCATGCTGTGGGATAGACTTTTGTCAATCCACATTGGACACTAAACAATTCCACATCTCCAAAAGTCTCAAGCATCTGCAAGTTTTACCTGAATTAATCATGTGGCATAAATTAAAAGTAAATCATCAATCATCATTAATTATCTGTTCAACTGATGTCTGCACTTTCTTACACTTTCATCTTCATTAGCATGTAGGAAAGAGAAAACCCAGGGGGCTTGCCACATGTGTTCCTGTGCCATGGCGGCTGTCTCTCCAGAACTTGCAGTCACTGTGAAATAAAGCTTTCTCCCATAGGAAGCCAAGACCACAAGGGCCTTTGCTTCTTAATACTTCAGATTAAATCAAATGGCTCAATTTGAGCAGCCGTGTTCCAAAGCAGGACTCAGCTCTTCATCTCAGATCCCTGCTGCGCAGTCTCTTGAGCACCTTCTATAGCACTTGAGCCATGTCCTGTAAGAGTCATGCGATTGCATCAGTGCATCCTGGAGGTGTCCAACTTCTTCCTTCCAGATGGGACCCCCTTACTCTTTGTTATGAGTTGTTTTGAGCAAAAATAACTCTTTAAAATGTCATCAGCTTTTTTTTTAGTTCTTGTGAGATATATTATAAGCTTTGTAAGTGCAGTCCGCTAAATAAAAATGGCTAGCAGTTAAGTTACTTGAAATGGTTTACTTGTAAAGGAAAGGTAAAATATAAAGCTGTTTCATAGTCACACTGTGTAGTGACTGACAGATTTTATTCAAAGGTTTCTTATTTTGCTTTGTGTGGGTTCCTCCATGTGGTGTATAGTTAGGCTTTGTATGTGTAATTGTAAACCAATGAATGAAAGATTGTGCATTAGTTACAATGATATCCTTTAACATTAAAACTACTTCCAGTCAGACAGTCACTATCACTAAACTAGTCACTAACTGTAAGCATATATACTACCCTATTACAGTAGCTGAATGCTTCACTTAAAATTGTTCAACCTTCTTCCTGTGTCACTCATTCCTAGGCATGGAAGAAGTGGTCCACTCTATCTTGAATTCACTTGAGAAGCAAATGTGAGTGAAATGTATTGCTAGACTAGGTGCCAGAGAGAGAAAGAGGGAGAGAGAAAGAGAGAGAGAGAGAGAGAGAGAGAGAGAGAGAGAGAGAGAGGAAAGAGAGAGACACAGAGATTATGAGGGGTTATATCATTATACTTAAAATATCACCATGTCATATTTGACAGCATTTCACTTCAATGACAAGGTCTCACAAATAATTTAGCAGTATTCTTTAAAGCTAGAGCATTTTCTCCTTGTACACATAGCCAAAGAACAAGATTACTTTTATTATCTGTTCGCGTGCTTTTAAAATATTCTGACATGATTAGAATAATCTTATGAAAATGATTTTGTGGCTAATGAAAGTTATTAGTTGAGCTAACCTTCCAGAAAGAGCCTCCAACCTTTTCTGCAGACATCTTCCTTTTAAAAATAGTAACGACTACAAAAAAAGCTGCTGCTGTATAACTTTCATTAAAAACAGAAATACAAAGACTCTATATTTCTTCTCATACTAAACCAATCTTAGACAACCAGTAAATTGGGAGAGACGGATAAACAAATTTGGAGGCCACTCTTCTGTTTGGTGTGGTGCAGCAGCAGCAGCCTCTAAAACCATTTCCAGGGACAAGATGGAGACAGAATTGAGAAATCCAGCAGGGAGAAGGGCAATGAAAAGATGAGATATGAAGACGCAGCTCTGATTTGGTTGTTAATGCTTTATTTAGCAGCAACTGAGCCTAGACAGCTTCAGATAATTCTAGATTGATTTACCTGCCCCCACATGTGCTTGGCCTGGCCCTTCTTCAACACCTTGATAAACTGTCATCCAAATGTGTTTCCTTGAAGCAAGCTCTGAGAGGAGAGCACGATGTTCTTCTCCCAAGGATCAGAAATCTTCAGACAGGTCCCCTGGGCACCACAAAGTAGTTTTAACCTTCAAAAGTAGCAGCATCCTTTGGTGTACTTAGAGCAAAGCTACATAGAATACCATCCTACAGGATTCAAACAGTAGCATGCAAGAGCTCAATCATCTCTGAAGAGCTTTCATTTGACAAAAAGGGAAAAGGAAACAAGTCTTTGTTGGTTTCCTTTTTTCAAGAAACAAAAGGCCATTCAATTCTCTTTTCCTTTTCCTTGTCCATACTGCACCCCAGAATTCTCCATGGTTTGCCGCTGTGAAGACAAAAGTTGCAAACTCCTTTATAATCCACACAGCACTGTCTTAGAATCATGCAAATTTTCCTTTGTGAAAATGAATCTGTGCAAATGTGGGAGAATAGTGCTTACAGTGATTTATATGGATTTGTTGGTTTAGGACTAAGGAATTTTTTCACCTTTACTTTACAAATACTATAAGTGTAGATGGAACCCTGTGACACAATAATTTATTATAAAATAATTTTTTAAAGATGCCAAATAAATACATATCTCATTTCCTGGTAGGCTTATTAGAATAAGAGAAACTTCCATATCTGAAGTACTTCAATACCAAATACACATTCTCAGAGAATTGAAAATGAAGGTTTAAGCAGAGCAAAAGTAAATTCTGTCTTCCTTTATTTCTGTTGTGTTGAAGGCATAAACCTGCAATCAGCTGTAGTGTACGCACTGGTTTAACTGTAGGTATAAGAGGCTATTTGAGAGGCTATTTGATTAATCAGTTCCTAGCAGGTTTTCATCATTGAATTTACTTTCACAAAATCCAAAAGTTGTTTTTACCCATATCTCTCAGTTTGACTGATTAATTATCTATGGTTCCCCAGTACACACTATGATCACAGTAACATTCCGTGGAGATGTAATCATCAAAGAGTATCCTTTGGATAGTGTGATACGTGAGAAGGACATAAATAATGAAGAAGTGCGGGGACCACTAATTCGTTCTGTTTTGTTTTCAGTGCTTGGAGGTTGGTTTAGTACATAGGGGGTAAAGAGGAGATGGGAACTGAGGTGAGGAGAAGCGAGGCTATGCATCAGGATTTGGCAGTGTTCCTCTCAGTCGGTCTCTGGCTTTGGACTGTGTACCAGGAAATCCTGGAAAGACTTTTAGGGACCTAGAAGTGTTCATGTCCGCTTGCTCCACTTGAGGCGCTCCAGAGCCGCATGATTCACTTGAAACAGAATGTTTCCTGTACATCAGATGATTAGAGGAAATCACTTGCTTATGACTTCTATGGCTCCAACATTAATTTACTGCTTTATGCAGGGTTTTAAGCAGGTTATTAATACAAAAACAATTGACAATGTAAATTGAGCTTTATGACACAATATAAAAACAATGAAAATGTTTTTAAAATACAGAAGAACAAAGAGAAAAGATGGAAGTTTTCCAATATGTCTGCCCCTGACTTCTGATAGAGTTCAACAGCCGCTGAGTTGAGATTAAGTACCGGGGCTTACGTGGTGGGGCTCTGCGGTGTAGGGTGCTACCTAAGGTGAGGTAACGCTGAGGTCAGGGAAATCTGATTCCCTGTAGTATACCACCCCCTAGTTTTCTTTCACTTCTGAGTTTTCATTTCTCTGCAAATTGGAGTCTTCATCCTAGTCATTTGAGAACAAAACTGTGGTTGACCAGCTTATTGAATACTGATCTCCTTTTCTCAAAGGCAATAGTGGAGGGCTGTAGCCTGGCAGGTCTTTTCACCACATACTAAATGGGAGCAGCTGGGTTAATGCCCTTGGGCAGAGCTAAGGCAGGATCCTCACAGTCCTCACACCTCCCGGGTGGTAATTAGTGGTGCGGTGCTTGCTCCAGCCTGCTAAGAAAATGTCAGCTCTGGGCCTGGAACTTTTTCTTTTCTTTTCTTTTTTTTTTTTTTTTTCTCTAGTGGAAAAGAGAAAAGATATTGACTAAAGAATGTAAATATAAGACAACTTGAAAAAGCACGCTTTCTAGACTCATTACATTTAACCTTCCCAAGAGTCCTAAACTACCATACCTAAGAGCGACGCTGCTCTGACAAGTCCGGGGAAATCAACACCCAAGCATGGCGTAGTTTCTTCCGGCATAGTCTCATACTTAAGTGATCCATCCACTGCCCCAGTTGAGGGAAATCACTCTTTTAGCCTTCTCAGGAAAAGTATTCCGTGGAGTTGAATTATTTTTGCTTTAGAATTTTAAGACAATATAAACACAGTGGAAAAATTTTGAAACTTTAGGAAAATTGGTGACTTAAAAGGAGATAAAATGTAAACTCTACCAGTCATGTATTCTTTGACCACGTCAAAGCCATAAGTTACAGGTGGTGTTAGTTTTACTTCAGGTGTGAATCCTTTCACCATATTTGCTTCATCTGTAATTAAGAGTACTGCAAGTTTTATAGCGTGATGCAAAATTTAGGGCCTGACCAAGTCAATGGGTGCGCACCTGTTATCCCAGCACTCAGGAGACCAGCCTGGACTACACAGAAAGATGTTGTCTCAAAATAAGTAAGTTAAAAAATAAAGTGCAGTCAAATGTGAGTAGATTTGATTGTTTATTATAGCAGGGCTTGTCCTGCCTACCTATCTGGATACCGTGTGGTGAACCCTGATCCTGGGCCTGTGCCCTCCCTCCTCCCTGAGACCTTCCCTGGGAGTGATGGTGGGGCTGGAAGTTATTTCTATTATTAGTAATTGGGACTTTCAGACTAGAGGATTGGGAGGCACTGAGCATTATGAATAGCAGCAGCTGCTGATGCTGTCCTAGCAGCTCACTTCCATTGTCCTCTGAGATTCTCTCCCAGCAGCTTTGCTCTTCTGCGTGTCTCTGGCTTTCTTCATCTATATTTCTCACCTCTCTCTCTCTGACAAACTGAGCCTATTTATCTATCACCTCTCTTTCTAATAGGCATAAAAATATGTCAATAGACCCGCAGTTTGGTTCTATAAGTTTAGAACCAGCAGCCGCTTCTGCGGAGCTCTAAGCCCCTCACTGCAGACCTCACCCTGCATGCTTGAGCTGGCCCTGTGTCTCAGTTACTCTTTTCTCATTGCTGGGACAAATACCCGACACCCAAATGAAGGAAGGAAAGGTTTATTCAGCTTACAGTTACTGGAGGTTTCAGTCCATATTCAGCTGGCTCCGAGGCAGAGCAGCACGTGGCAGAGAGCAGCCTTTCATGGTGGCAGCAAGGAGAAGAGAGCAAAATGGAGGAGCAGTGGCTACTGAGAGGAAGTCTGTCTCCCATAAATTGCATTCAGGCTATCGGCCCAGGCTGGGTGCAGTACTCACACCCATAATCCCACCAGTACTGAA
>PVKA01046239.1:0-15052 GCA_004027165.1 Ctenomys sociabilis
TTAGGAGCCGGGCGTGGTGGCGCATGCTTGTAATCCCAGCACTCGGGAGGCTGAGGCAGGAAGATTGTTGTGAGTTCGAGACCAGCCTGAGCTACAAAGTGAGCTTAAAGCCAGCCTGAACTGCATAGCGAGACCCTGTCTCAAAAAGACAAAAAAAAAAAGTAACTTGCTTCATAACTTTTTTTTTTCCTTTATAACTTCTTTGAGAGTAAAATTCTAGAGGGCACTCTGATTAACTCTTAAAATTCTTACAGTTTCTTAAAATTCATGCTGTGTAACTGTCCCAGAAAAACACATTCATTATTATCAGACATGTAAATGACTTTTTAGCCTTGTGGTAGGATTTCACACACTAGGCTAGACCATGAAGGTGACTGTGGCCAAATACTGTTTTCTTGTGGGTAATTATTTTGTTATTCATGACATTGCCCATTAAAATAGATTTAGTACTTTTACTATCTTGGTTAACAGATGATCTACCTTTAAGTAGCATATTGGCTGTTTTGTATAACTTATTTATTGTTGATTATGGATATTTCTTAATTAAGATGAATATATAGATTTTTTTCTCTTGAGCATGGAAGTAATTTTTTATTTTAGGAATGTATGATAGCAGCAAAAGAATTTTTGATGATTGAACACCCATACTTTGAAACAATAGCTAATCTTGCCTCCTTAGCCAGAGGGCCTTGTTGGGAAAGGCATCAGAATGCCTTCATCTCTTTGTAATGTGTTAAATGTATTTAATGAGCAATACTATATATATGTGTATATATATATATATATACACATATATATATATATACACATATATATATATATATTCCTAAATAAGTGTTTTTCTTTTAGCTTACCATTCCACCACTTCATGATCCGTTGAAAAAAGCACAATATGACAAGGATGATGAAAAACGAACTCTTCTTCAGTGTGAGACTGGTACTTAGTTCCTAATTCTTATGTAATTTTAAAGCCCTAGAGCAATGGTTGTAAGTAAGGGAGCTAATGTAGTTTGTTAATCTTCCTGCAGGCAAGCTGTATACTATGAAAGAATTTAAAGAGGTTGAGAAAGCCCAACTACATTCCAGATTCCCAAGAATTTCTAGTTCAAGGCACTTTATGACTCCAAATGAATGGCTTAAACTGCCTACAAGATACATAGAAAGTGAATTTTGTAAAAGGAGCAGGTAATGTTTAATATAATAGATTATGAATCTATTGCTCTTTGAAATTTCTTTCTTGAGAGTAGTAGAATTTTTTTTAATGTTTTGATACAAGGTTTTACTATGTAGTTCAGGCTAGATCTGAACACACTTTGTAGCCCAGGCTGGCCTCAAACTCTCAGTGATCCCCCAGCATCAGCCTCCCAAGTGGTGAGAACACAGGTGTGTACCACAATAGCTATATGTTTTTACTTTATTATTTTTTTTAAAGTTTTATTTAAAAAATATTTATTTATTTGTTTGGTACAGGGTCTCACTATGCAGCTCAGACCTGTGTTGCTCCTCCTGTCTCAGCCTCCCCAGTGCTGCAATTACAGGCATGTGCCACTAAGCCTGGTTTTGGTGGCTGGCATGGCATGAGGTACCTAGCATTGAACTCAGGTTCTAGCACTTGACAGGTAGTGCTCAGATTGCTGAGCTGTCTCGCCAGTCCTATACATTGTTATAGATTAAGATTTTTAAAATATTTTACTTTTCAATGAAAAGTCTACTGTAATTCTTATCTTTATTTCTTTGTTATGTGGTATTTCTTCTTTCTTGGAGATTGTACAGTGTTCTTTATCTTTAGTGTTAATTAGCTGGACTGTGATAGACCTGGTTTTATTGATTCTTAGGGTTCTTGGAGATTCTTGTGTCTGTGGTTTTATGTATTTATTTGGGGGAAATTCTAAAGTGTTATCACTTAAAATGTTTCTTAGGCCCATCTTCTCTGCTTTTTTTTTTTTTTTCCCTTCCGAGACATTAGACAATTGATAGATGTTCAAGTTCATATCTCTTTAATACTCTGTTCTCCCCCCCTTCCCAGGGATTGACCTTAGCACTGAACTACATACTCAGTGTTTTTTTTTTTTTTGCAGAACTGGGGATTGAACTCAGGCCCTTGCTAGGAAACTGCTTATTCCACTGAGCCATCTCCCCAGCCCCTCCTCAATGTTTTCTTTTTCCTTTTTTTAAAAATAATTTTGTATTTTGAGACAGAGTCTTTCTAAGTCACTAAATTGCCCAGGCTGTACCCAAATTTGTAATGTTCTTACCTGAGCCTGCAAGAATGCTAGGATTGCAGATGTGTATCACCATGCTTGACTATCCCTTTAATAAACAAAAACAACTATAAAAAAAAAAATACTTTTTTTCTGTTTGTAGTTGGTTAGATGACTTTTTTTTTTGGTGGAACTGGGGATTGAATTCAGACCCTCGCACTTGCTAGGGAAGCACTTATTCTACTGGGCCATCTCCTCGGCCCCTGTTAGATGATTTCTACTTAGCTAGCTTTAGTTCTCTAAGTCTTTTTGTGCCCTATACATAGAGGAACCCACAAAGGAATAATTCATCTCTAAATATCATTTTTACTTCTAGTGTTTCTATTTGAGTTTTTCCGTAAAGTTTTCACTTTTCCTGAACTACTTTATCAGTTAATATATGTTGTCTACCTTTTGCTGGATTTTAAAAACTAAACTGTAACAATGATAGCTATTTTAAATTTTGTATCTGATAGTGCCATTATTAGGATCATTTCTTAGTCTGGTTCCGTTGATTGCTCTGCCTCTTGAGCATAGGTTATTTTTTAATATTTTTTAATGTCTTGTGATGTTTTATTTCCAGTCATTTGAAGTGAGGGAATAGTTTAGATAGAACATTTTTCTCTAGAAATGGGCAGTGTCTTCTGTGTAGTATTAGTATGGAAGATTGGATTTATCTAGTCAGAAGCTCTTAAGTTTGGTTTTGGGATGGGGCAGTTTGAGACAGGGTTCAATATGTACTCCAGGCTGACCTTCAACTTGCAATCCTCATGTCTCAGCCTCCTAAGTGCTAGGATTGCTCAATATGCCACCATGTTGAGTTTGGGTATTTTTGTTGCTGTTTTGTTTTTTTTTTTTGGTGGTAACAGGGATCTAGCTCAAGACCTTGTGCTTGCCAAGCAAGCACTTATTCCACTGAGCTATCTCCCCAACCCCCTTTTTTGCTATTATATTTCATGCATTAGAAGCCTGAATATTTCCAGTGGTAGGTTGCTTGGCTTTGTGCTAGAAGAGAGGCTACTTATGCTGTCATTGGATAGTTCCTTTAAACATGGCTCACCAGTTCAGTGTTACCAGGCTCTGAATGGTTTGCCTCTCCCTCTGGAATTACATTCCTGTTTCTTATCTGGAACAAAGAATTGAACAACAACAACAACAAAAAAAGCAAAAAGAAGTGGCCAGGTTTATTTAAGAAAGGAAAAGTGAAAAAATGAGAGAAACTGGCTCTGCAGAGTGAACTTGGGCAAAGTAAAAGGAGAAAAAGCAATAAAAAGACAGAAAGTGGGACAGGTGACTATGAAGAAAGTCACAAGTTCTTCTTGGTATCTGTGTCTTTTTATACTGTTAAAATCTCAAGGAAACCATGAGAACTTCCACAGACAGGTCCTGAGAAGTGGTGCTGGGATCCTGGGTCTCAGGCTGATTTCAGGCATTGGCTGTCCTGCTGAAAACCTGCCCCATGCAGGGCTTTGGACACTGTTCCGTACCCGCGTTCCAGGATCTTGTATCAGTGGGTCACACATTGAAAATCATCTTCTCCATCTAAACTTGCTTCTCTTGGGTTCTTTGTTACAGGAAACATCAGGATTTTTCGTTATCTCCCCAGCACTCCCCAGATTCTTTACCTTTATCTAATCCAGCATGGGGTACTTTCACATCTTCTAATCTGCTCCTTCCTTAACAATCCAGTCAATGAAATTCCTGTTATTACTAATCTATAATATCAGCACTAATTTATGAACCCCTGTGTGCCAGACATTGTTCAAAGCTTTTAACATGTGCTAATTTATTTGCTCTTTTTTAAATTTACTCTTTATATAAATTTTTCTTTTCCCCTTTTGATTTTTTTTTTTTTTTTAAATAGGATCTCCTTCTGTAATTCAGGCTGGACTTGAGCTCACTGTGTAGCTCAGGGTTCCTCGGTGATGGTATTACAGCCATGCGTCACCACATGTGGCTTGTAGAAGTTTATTTTGGAATGTTCTGTTACACGGATAACTTATAAACCTTGTCAATTTTATAGCAGTATTTATCAGTTTGCTTTTATATTATAATAATTGAGGACTTAAAAAAAATCCTGAAGGGGCAGCGAGACAGCTCAGCAGACTACTTAGGCAAGCTTGCGTGCTTAGGCAAGCTCAGGAACCACTCACTGTTTGATCCCTGGCACCACATGCTATGCTGGCCCTGCCCCCAAGGCTGGCTGAGCTGGCCAGAGTGCTGGCATGGTGGTGCATTCCTATAATCCCAGCGCTGGGGAGGCTGAAAATAGGAGGAGCACCATGAGTCCAGGCTGTGTGGTAAGATCCTGCAACAACCAAATATATTTAAAAAAACAAACACACAAACATGAAATCTGGGTCATTCCTAGACAAATGAAATTAGACTCTTAGGGGGAGCTAAACCTCAGATAGTTCCAGTGTGCATTGGGTTACTTATAGCCATAAAGTGGCAGTCACATTCAGTTCAGGTCTCTGAGTCCATAGTCTGCATTGTAAAGTATAGCACTACACTTTCATGTTGTATGGCTTTCCCAGGGTGAACTTAAGTAGTAGATGACATTACTTTCCAACTTAATTCTCTTCGATGTTCCCATGTCCCATTGATTGAGCCTGGGAACCTGGGCTGTAGCCATTCTGTAAAGTGCCTGCATTGCCAGTGAAACAACTGGGATTCTGTCATTTGGAGCATGGTGGGTGTCACTGAGGACAAGGGTGTCAAGAAGGAAAAGTTCTTGTTTGCTTGGTTTTTTTTGTTGTTATTTTGGAGCCTGGAGATTGAATTCAGGGCCTTGGACATGTGAAACCCGAGCTCTACAACTGGGCTATATGCCCTACTCCTGAAGGTTCTTTTTATTTTGTTTTTAATTTGTAGACCTTTGCTAAGTCACTAAGTTGCCCAAACTGGGCTCAAATATGGCAGCCCCCTGCCTCAGTTTTTCGGAGTGCTGGGCTGAGAAGATGAGAGTGCCACTTGATTTGAAGACTTTTTTTTTTTTTAGGAGATAAGAATTTACAGGACTCGGGAGAGAGTTCAGTAGAATAAGCGCTTGCCTGGCAAGTGCAAGGCCCTGAGTTCAATCCCCAGTACTGCAAAAAATAAATAAATAAATAAATAAAAGTAAGAGCAAGACCACACACAGCACTCTCAGGAGGACAGGAGTCCCCTGTGGAGACACCAGCAAAGAAAGAGATAGGTATCTACATTTGTGTTGCAGAACTGCAGGCAGGATGGTGGAAAAGTGAATGGAGAGAATGATGCGCTGAAACAAAGGATTTCTGGATTTGGAGGGTCAGGGAGACAAATGTGTCAGAGAAATTTAAAGCTGAGGATTAAAGGGCTGGCCATAAAGTGCCTGCAAGCAGGCACAGCCCCCCCCCCCCCCTCAGGGGGTGCACTGAGACGGCAGTTGAGACTGGGCATGGTGGCACGAGCCTGTAATACTAGCACTTGGGAGGCTGTAAACAGGAGATCATTACAAGACTGATTTAGTAGTGAGACCCTGAACACTATGTAGACCCTTCCCTAAAATACAGAAAAAAAAAAAGAAAGCTGAGGATTAAACCCAGAGCCTTATGCATGCTAAGCAGGTGCTCTACCAGTGAATTACCCTGACCCTCCAAAGCTTTGAGGCATTATCAGAAATCTTAGTTTCCTATGGCTATAATAACAAAGCACCACAAACCAAGCAGCTTGAAACAACAGAAATTTATTCTCTCATAGTTTTGGAGGCCTGAAGCCTCCAGTCAAGGTATTAGCGACATAGGCCTGCCCTCTCTGCAGGCTCTCCAACAGGGCTTTCTCTTGTCCAGCTGCTGATAGTTGCTGGAAATCCTTGGCAGTCTCTGCCTCTGCTATCACAGGTTCTGCATCCAAATTTGCTTCTTTAAAGGACGCCTATATTGGGTTAGGACCCATCTTTGTCCAGCAGTACCTCATTTTAACTTATGTCTAAAACCCTATTTCCAAAATTATTTCATAGATATATTTCCAAAATACATTGACACATCCAGGAGTTTGCACTTGAATTTTTGGAGGGAACAGAAACAACATGTGATGTTTACTCCATAACATCACATTAATTCATTTAGTCTAAAAATTTGCATTGAGTTGTATTTTTTTTTAAGTCAGGGTCTTACTAAGTTGTGTAGGCTGGTCTCAAATCTGTGATTTTCCTGTCTCCTCTTCCTAAATAATTGGGATTATAAGCATATGCCACCATGCCTGGATGTAAGTGCTTTTAAAAGAGCTCGCAGTATAACAATGATATACTATTTAGGTGATATTTAAATAGATAATTCTAGCATAATCTGGCAAATACAGTCTTACTGATAAGACACAGCGCACACTGGAGAGAGGCAAAAGATTGGATTCTTTCTTTCCTTATTTTATTTTTTGGTACTGGGAATTGAACAAAGGACCTTGGACTTTCCAGACTTTCCGGGCAGGCCCTGTGCTGTTGAGCTATATCTCCAACCCTTTAAATGTTTTATACATTGCTAAATGCAGGCTCTACACAGTTAATTGGAAGTTGCCCTTCCAGTTAATTCTTGCATGGGCGTCAGCCTTAAAGCATCTGTGACATTTTTTTGGCAAAAAGTGGGGAAATGGAGTATTTCATTATTTGTGGGGAAAAACATTGTATATTTATGCTTATAAATGACATAGTGTCTATGGCTTTTTTGTTTTGTTTTGTTTTAACATTATGGTATAAGCTTCTGGAGTATAGTGGTTTAACCTTTGCCTGGCAGATTCTTGGTCTTCAGTGAATGTAATAAATCAATCTCTACTTGGTTTCAAAAACAACTAATCTCATTCAAGAAGTATATTGGTTTAACCTAAGGGTGTTTTGCAGAAAAAACAAAACAAAAACAATTTTATCTATCTCAGGGTATAATAATAATTTTTGCATAAATGGAAGATAGTATTATTTTTAAAACATCCTCACACATGTTCTCTCCTTAAAGGTTAAAAGTAAAAGTGAATTTCAATGATAGTAATTTTGATTTGAAACCTTTGCCAAGAGCTCCTTGTCTTCTGGAACCCCAGGAAGCGGGAAAAACAGTTTTCTGCAGGTAAGCCAGTTATTCCAGTTTGCTGTCCTTTCTTCTAAGATGCTTGGCCATGTTGCCATCCTCTGCTATCCTCTCAAAATACCAAGGTCTCCCCAGGCTCCCGGATGCCAAGCAGCTCCCACCACTGAGTCTGGATGAGGTAACAGCTTTCCTCAGGCCTTTCTGGTTTTAAGGAAGAAGTAGCACAGAAATGATAAGCACATACAGGGGCAGAAAGGTGGTTGACAGCTTATTCTAAAGTTGCAGTTTAGTTGATTTTTAGACTGATTTTTAGTTGAATTGGAGTATTATAAATTAAGCTTGGGATAAGTAGGTAGTAGCCGTTATAATATTGTACCCAGAGTGAAAAGGTGCTATGAGCAGAGAAGTGGTACATACTACTATGCATGTAATGTGGGGTGTTATCTCAGTTAGTTTTGGAATTAAAAGTAAGAATTTTTTTCTGCATAATTATGTAATCTGTCATGGTTTGCATAAAAATAATGGGATTCCTCAGATATTGCTGGAGGGAGTGTACAAAATGTAGTAAGTTTGAAAGAGAGCTTAGTAATTTCTCAAAATGTTAAATTGTGACTTGACCCACTAGTTCATCTACTGTTTCTATTTAGAAGAAATGAAAACAGATCCATGTTAAGGCAAATATAGTAATGTTCACAACAGCATTATTCACAGTAGTCAAGAAGTACAAACAATGCAGTTGTTCATCAGCTGATGAATGGGTAAACAGCATGTAGTATATCTACACAATGAAATATTATTTGGCAATTAAAAGTAAAGAAAGGATTGGGAGCCTAGTGTGCTGATGCACACACTGGTAAATGCCAGCACTCAGAGGCAGAGGTGGGAGGATAGTTTTGTGTTTGAGACCAGCCTAGACTACAGGTGAGCTCAAGGCTAGCCTGAACTGTGTAGTGAGATCCTGTGTCAAAAAGAGAAGGAAAAGAAGGATTAGAGATATAGTTCAGTGGCAGACTGCATGTCTGGCAAGTTCAAGACCATGAGTTTGATTCCTAGTACCAAAAAACAAAGGAAAGAAGTACTAATTTATGTTACAATATGAGTAAGTTTAAAAACCACTATATTCAGTGAAGGAAACCAATCACAAATGACCATATATTTATTTGAAATGTCCAGAAAGCAAATCTGTTGAGACAGAAGATAGGCAGTAGTTACCTAGGCTGTGAGTTACTGCAAATGAGCAGGAGGTTTGGAGGCTGATAAAAATGTTCTAAAATTAGAATGAGTGATGAGTCTACAGTTCTGTAAACAGGATCAAAACTTTTGACTTGTGCACTTAAAATGGGTTAATTTTGGGGCTGGTGAGATAGCTTAATGAACTAAAATGTCTGCTTAGGCAAGTTCAGGGACCGCAGATCTCCAGGCATAGTGGCGCACGCCTGTAATCCCAGTGCTGGGGAGGCTGAAAGCAGGAGGATCACCATGGGTCTGAGCTGCGTAGTGAGACCCCTGCAACAGCCAAATACATTAAATTTAAATAAATAAATAGTTAATTTTATGACGTGTAAATTATATCTCAGTGAAGCTATTTATACCAATAAGAATCTAATGTGCTCAGCGTGCTGCACTCCTGTAATCCTAGCCATTTGAGGGGCTGAGGTAAGAGGATTGCTTGTGCCCAGAAGTTTGTGACCAGCCTGGACAATATAGCAAGATAAATAAAAATAAAAAGCAGAAACACATGATGTTAGAGATAGGAGTTGGCCACTGTGCACGCCTCAGTGATCTTGAACAGTATGCTGCTGTGTTCCTTGAACAGGAGCTGGAATTGAGGGACAGAAGGAAGTAGCAAAGCTAAGCTCTATTCACTTGGCACCTGAAGGCCTGAAGAGGTAGAACAACTCAGAATCATTTGTATATTTTAAGTCCAAAGAGTAACTTGTTTTGTAGTCCCTAACTGCTGTGGTCTCAAAAAGAACAGTTTCGGGTAGGAATTTAAGGATAATCAACATTTTCATCCTAATTTCTATAAATGATGTAAAAGGAGAGTCTTTGTCCGCAGATAACTTCTTTTTTGTATTTAGTACAGGGTCTACAGGGGCTCACTGTGCAGATTAGACTCATAGTGATCCTCCTGTTCTCAGCCTCCCAAGTACTGGGATTATAGGCATGTGCCACCATGCCCAGTCTCATTCACCATTTCAACATACCCCAGAGACGGGGCTGGCATGGCATGCTGGGGATTGAACCCTGGCTACTATGTTCTGCCTAAGCAGGTATTTTAGTCCACTGAGCTATCTTGGGGTCAGTCCTAAACTGGACAGCTCCTGGAAGGCTTCATTGACTTCCCTTTATTGAGTGGGTGCCAAACAGATTTCAGGTTAAAATTAAGTCATATGTACATGTAACAGTTCCCCAAGATGATTGTTTCTATGTTTTTCAAACATATACTATGGGGGCTGGGGAGATGGTTCAGTGGAATAAGCGCTTCTCTGGAAAGCGCAAGGGCCTGAGTTCAAGTCTTAAGTTCTGCCAAAAAGAAAAAAACAAAAACACTAATAGAAAAATAATGTAAGAGCAAGGTAATTCTGTTAATTTGGAGCATTTTTTTCATTAAAACATAATTTATAGTTCATGAATTTCAAATTTAAATAAAATAATTAAATGATATTTAAATGCAGATATTAAGTGCTGCAGTTGAGTAGAAAGTTAAGAAATTCCTTCCTTTCTCATTTTTTTTTCCTACAGAAACACAGGGCTATCCTTTCTGGAGAAGGAACTGCTCTGTTATCATGAAGGAAAGAACCCAGGTCCTAAAGAGGCCAGCTCTGCAGAGAACTTGTCTTCGTTGGACCTCAGCAGGGAGGAGAAAGGGCTGAAACTCAGGTCACGGTGAGAATCAGGGCATGTTCCGGGCAGCAGTGGGGATACTGCAGTTTTAGCCGCTGGGAACTGGCTGACACTGCGGCAGAGCCCTCCTGCAGGTGCGGTGTCTTCAGAGGGGATGGAGAGAGCACAGGTGTGCCTGTGGGTGGGTGGCCTGTGTTATCTAGGATCCCTCTGGCTACTGTTTTCACTGTCTTTCTGTCATCTCTCCATTTGCCACCTATATCCAAGCCAGGCCCAAAAGTTTCTTCCTTTTAATTCAGTCAAGACAGTAGGGCTTGGTAGCACATGACTCTAATCCCAGCATTCAGGAGGCTGGCGCAGGAGGATTGCTGCAAGTTTGAGGCCAGTGTGGACTACATAGTGAGTGCAAGGCCAGCCTGAACTGTATAGGGAGATCCTGCCTCAAAAAAAAAAAAAACAACGTGTTTTTGAAAAGGACCAGTACTGGGCTGGGCACATGCCTATAATTCTAGCACTAGAGAAGCTGAGGCAGGAGATATCACTGAGTTCAGTGCCAGCCTGGGCTATAGAGTAAGTTCAAGGCCAGCTTGAAATACATAGCAAAGATCAGCCTGAAGAAAAAAAAATCAAACTGAAATGACCAATAGTAAGTTAAAGAAAGAAAACTTAAGAAGTAGAAGCCCCAAATGTAAAATGCTTTGGAATATAGGTGTCCACAGAGCCCATATTCTCATCTGTAGTTAAAACATGGTGGACTTCTGAGTCCCAGTGCTCTGGGGACAGCCTCTAACCAGTGGCTCTGTAGAAATCACAACTTTGAGTCCCCCTCCCACCTCCCAGATAGACAGGAATATGTGAAGGACCAGCATTTTGAGTCCGCAGTCAGTCTGTCTGTCTGCCTTCCTTTGTGTTGCTCCATTTCTCTGCTTTTGCCCTGAAAGAATTTTGTACTCACTTATAAAAAGATGGTAAATCTCCTCCCATTGTGCTTGCTTCCTCAAAAATTTAATAAGCACCTGCTCTGAGCTAGAATTTGAGGGCCCGGAGATACTGTGGTGAACAAAAAAGAGAAATGTCTCTGGTTTTGTGGTGCTTCTGTTTGAATGGGGAAAACATTAAATTAAGTAATTAAACAAATATATAATATCTTGATGTTTAGGAGTAAGCATGGGGGACAAGCAGAACAGATAGATGGTGGCAGCATGGGCAGCACAGGAGGGGCCTATTGTGGAGGAAGATGTCAGAGCTGGCAACATTTGTGCACTCAAGCAATTGGTGAGGAGGTGAGGCAGAGAGGTCTTGGGAAGAATGTCATAGGGAACAGGGTTGGTGTGTTCAGGAAATGGCAAGAAAAAGCCAGGAGCATGGTGGGTGTGGAATGAAAGGCAGCTAGGAGGAGGCACGGCTTTGTCCAGTGGGGTCAGAGGCCATGATAAAAAGCTGGGATAGTAGGGGCTGGGGACATAGTTCAGGGGTATAGTACCTGTCTAGCAAGCACAAGGTCCTGAGTTTGGTCCCAGGTACCCCCCCCCAAAAAAAAAAAAAGCTGGGATAGTATATGAAGTGGGAGGAAGCTATTTGAATATTTGAATGTGTTTCTGAGACAGGGTGTTTTTATGTAGCCCAGGCTAGCTTCAAACTTCTGATTTTACTGCTCTGTCTTGAGTGCTGGGATTTCAGGTGTGTGTGAGATCATGCCTGGCTCATTTAAAGGTTTAGAGTAAAGGAGAAATAGGCTCTAAATAACATTTTGGAAAAAGAACATGGCTGCCTTACAACACATTATACAGTAGCCAGTACAAAGGCAGGAGAGCAGTGTAGGAGGCCAGTGTGCTACCCCAGGTGAGAGCACGGGGTGAGCCAGTGTGTGGGGAGCCAAAAGTCAGTGAACCGAGAGAGCCCACTCAGATTTGACAGCAGAATCCAAGGCTATTTGGATCTCAGATTTATGTCCTGACAGGCCTTGTGCGATTATGGTTCTATTCATCGGCTAGAGAAGTTTGAGATGAATTCAGGGAGTGTGAAAGTGCAGAAGTAAGGAATAAACCTTCAGAGCTAAATTCAAGATCCTTGTCTCTGTAACAATACACCATGAGCATTTGTAGGGTGTGATTATAAAGCAGCTTAATGTTTTCTTTGCTGTCCATTTATTTTATTTATTCATTTATTTTTCACATACAGGGTCTTGCTACGCAGCTCGGACTTGTGATCCTCCTGTTTTCAGCCTCACCAGTGCTGGGATTATAGGCATGCGCCACCATACCTAGTTGACCAGTTCCAGTGGGGCCAGCATGGCATGCAGTGCTGGGGTTTGATCCCAGGTTCTTGTGCTTGCCAGGCAGGTGCTTAAACCACCAAGCTACACTCCTAACATTTTTATACTCCTACATAAATGAGTGGTTAAAAATCAGTTTTCAGTTTGATCTCTTCTTTGCGAGTCCTGGAGAGTACTCTCCAGTGCTCACTTTGGAGCTTACTATCTGTTGACTAAGAGATCCTGACATGCAGATCAGGGGCTAAGAGCAGGTGGATGTATGCCATCTGCAGGTTTGCGGAGAGGCTGAGATTGAACTATGTATCTCAGTCATCCTGTAGATGCAGGTTAAAGATATGAGGTTATTGGGTGAGAGTATCAGGAGGGCTAGGTGCTGGTCCTGCGAACTCCGAGAGAAGCTGTTGAAGAGGTAGACCAGCAAGGGAATGTGAAAGGAGGGAATGTCTGGGTAAGGGGGAAGGAAAGCACTAGAGCAGTCCCAGCACTTGGGAGGCTGAGGCACTCAGCAACACCCAGCCTCAAGATGAAAGAAAATAAAAGCGCTGCAGGTGCAGCTTGGGTCAGAGGACAGCAGATTTGATCCTCAGTCCAAGACAGCAACAAGCTGAGTGTGGTGCCATATGCTGTAACCCTCACACTCAGGAGGCTGAGGCAGGAGGATCCTTGTGAGTTTGAAACCAGCCTAGGCTACAAAGTGAGCCCAAGGCCAGCCTGAACTGCATAGCAAGATCCTGTCTCAGGAAAACAACAAAGGCACAAGGAGTCAGTATTATAGAAACCTAGTAACTCTAGGACTTCAATCAAAAGGTTATGATCACTGGGGTGATAGCTCAGTGGCATAAGTGCCTGCCTGGCAAGCACAAGGTCCTCAGCTTGATCCCTGGTACAAAAAAAAAAAAAAGTTGTGATCAACCACTTCCCAGTGCTGGTGAGAGAGTAAGCAAAACAAAACAAAGCCTGGCCATTTTCCCTGTTTTCAGAAAGATTTAGAGATTAAGCAGTAATTCTCAGCAACCAGGCTACTGTGGAGCCCTTTTCACTTGGAGTGAAAGCCTGATTACAGCAGGCTCTAGGGAGAATGCGGTAAGGACTAGAGACAGAATAGGTGTCCCCTCTATGGGACTTTGCTATGAAGAAGTAGCAAGACCGGAGGAGGCTGGAGCGGGCAGGGGCAAGGGAAGGCTTTTCTGAGCTGCTAGAGACTGTAACTGGTGAGGTGGATCAGTAGGATGTGAATCCAGATGATGTTGGGGTGATGGCAGAGTCCTTCAGGAAGTGCAGGATGGGGTTCAGGATTCAGATACAGGGCAGGACAACCTGTGCATGGTAGGAGGAGGGAAGGCTGAGGATATGTATGTAGAGGAAGTCACTTGGTGAATTTTGTGAAGAAAGTTGTTTACTTTTTCAGTGAAGTGAAAAAAGCTGGTAGGGGAAGAGAGATTTAGGAGTTTGAAGAGAAAAGGAAGAAAGGAATCCAGTATACTTTAGATTGTAATGATCCGAGTATAAATTAGTTCTCCAAATACAACCTACTGACATCTGGAAGCAGGATCATAGGGGTCTCTCTATCCAGAGGACATAGTGATCTACTCCATCCATGACAAGGCTGGCTCTATTCCTGAATCTGTGGTGGTCCTGGGTCTAGACAGTGAGAAAAGGTTGAGGTGGAGAAGTAGCCCTTGAGATGAGCCGCTCAGCTGGGACAGACCTGGGCTTTAGGAATCAGTTCGGCTTAGCTGGACAATTCTTTCTGCTCTTGCAAGCATCTGTTCCTATATCACATTCAATTTGTCACTTTCAAAAGGTTTCCACAAGCAAGGACATATATCCTGATATCTGACTAGTGAAAGGGGCCCAGAAGAAGGCTGCTCCCAAGGAAGTTAACCTACTAGCAGGAATCCTTCAGAGTAGGGCCGAGAAGGTACTCAGGAAGTGTTGTGTCTTCAACAAACAGCATCTGTAGTAAACTTCATTTAGTTCTTGAGTCTAGCGCTTACGCTAGTTAGGAAATGGCAGTACTGTGTATTGACAGTTACTATAAACGTATTTTCTCTAGAAGTTAAAAAAATACTGCTAAGAAGTTCAATAAAAATAATAGCCATCTTACTGAGTGCCTACCTCCATTCCTTTGGTTTGTTCTTAAGTTAAGGCAATGCTTCATTTGGTCAGGCACTCTTACAATCCACATCCACATATCCTCTTCAGGCTTTTCTAAGATTCCTTAGAAAATTTAAGAGTTCATTTTGGGTCTGATAGTTCACTTTCTGTTTCTTATCCCAGACCTCACCCTCTAGCTCATGTTGCATTTCATTCCTAGGACACAGCATGAGGGAACAGAATTTTATTTTCATTAAGGCAAAAGGGACCCCATGGCACTTAAGAATTTGGGGGTTCCGAATTCTTCAGTCTGTCTATCCTGCACACAGTGTAATTGTTAAAACATTTTTAGAGCAGGAATTAATATAATTGAAAGCCGGGCATGGTGGCGCATGCTTGTAATCCCAGCACTTGGGAGGCTGAGGCAGGAGGATTGTTGTGAGTTCGAGACCAGCCTGAGCTACAAAGTGAGCTTAAGGCCAGCCTGAACTGCATAGTGAGACCCTGTCTCAAAAAGACAAAAAAAAAAAAAAAAAAAAAAAAAAAAAAAAAAAAAA
>PVKA01046240.1:0-15001 GCA_004027165.1 Ctenomys sociabilis
GAGTCTAATTCTTCTGTCATATCCACACAGAGCATTTTGAAGATGCACCACTACATTTCTTAGGAATAGAACACATAAATCAAGGAAAGTTTCAGCTTTGTTCCATTTGTATCCAGTTAAAAGTGGGGGTAATAGTACTTCTTGCAAAGTTATGATAATTACATGGAATGCAGTTCTAGAGCTTGTTAAAAGATTTCCTCCTTAGACTTATACTGCACTCAGTTCTACACATAAAATTCTCTTTAATAGTTGGTGTCAATGTAAAATTCGGAAGATGTTGGAAAAGGCATTTATGTTGGTCCTATACTGACAACGATGTGTCAAAACTAAACACTAAGTTAAGTACCCACCTTCTAAATTGCTGGGTGTAGGCCTTGTCCTGGGCTTGCCGGGGGGAAACACACCAGTCTCTCCTGTCCTTGAAGGTCACCCCAGTGTGCCCTCCCAACCCATAAAATAAATGAGAAAGTGGGAGTATTTATAAGACAATGCTTGCTTCAGTGTAGTGAAGCAAGATCCTACATAAAGACTTTGTTTATGTCCAAAGCCAAGTGTTGATATTTCTGAAAGAAGCATTCATAAATACTAAGAATGCCTCAGAAAAAGCAAGTTGGACATCATTCCTAGACAGGCATCTCAAAGTCATGAAGGCATGCCTGTCTGTACAAGGCCTAACTGAGGAAGAAGAGAGAAGATAAGAGGGAAGAAGTGAGTGCAAGGATAATGGAACTGATATTTGCACCTCATGTTTGGGATACAGAGCTTCTGGTGATATCCTGCTAAGGGGAGCCAGTTTGTATTATTTTGAGGATTCTCTCCCAAATATGGAAACAAACAATTGAAAAACTGTGGGGCAAGTGGTAAGATGATCTCTGTACCTGACCCTGAAAATTCTTGAGGTCTTCAGAATTTTCTTGGTTATAAAAGGGAAGCAGTTGTTCCAGAAGCCTGGAAAATCTGAGCTGAGTGAGCTTAGCCTGACATCTTGTGGCTTAGTGTGAAACAGGCACTTCACTAAGAAATTATTCCTGAGATCCTGGTGGGCGGGAAGAGAACAGAAGAGAGAAAGCCCAACTTATCTTTGGGGGACATTATGAGAGTATTTTAAAGGATGTTTATGAAAAAATTGCATTTAGCTATAGTAACTATGATTTTAAACTTACCACTGGAAAAAACACAAATGATATGGAGTTATTAGAAATTATAATCATATTGATTTGCAGTACAGGGGCCCCTCTCCTTCAATGTCCAGTGATGAATAACTGAAAGCCTCTTTGGGTTCCCATCACCCCTGTGCCCTCAGATCCTTGTTCTCCTGACTGGTGGTGCTCAGCCCCTGCCTGCCTTTTCTCCTCCTGCAGGTTGGCCATCTTTCTTTGTACTGTGATTGCTCTCTTT
Organism: Ctenomys sociabilis; assembly: GCA_004027165.1. Lineage (NCBI taxonomy): Eukaryota > Metazoa > Chordata > Mammalia > Rodentia > Ctenomyidae > Ctenomys > Ctenomys sociabilis. The sequence continues at coordinate 1,399 of PVKA01046240.1, forward strand.
CATCTGTTTTTCCATGAGCTGTAGACAGTAATGATTTCCTAAAGCTCAATTTCCAAAAGGTTGTGGATAAGATTTTACTGATACTTAAAGACAAATGATAGAAAACTTAACAATGAGTGCATAAAGGGACACAAAATATAATCTCCACTTCTGTTTACTAAGAATTCATCATCTGTCTTTTCCTTTCATTTCTGCACTTACCACATGACCTAATGCCCTGCTAAGCTGCTTGGGTTCATGTCTGAACTCCCCAAAGAGGAGTAAAGATTTAAATATTCTCTGGAAAACTTACCAGTGTTTAGAGTTTCTCAAAAAAGCTGGGAGCTGTCTGACTTATCTTCCTGACAAAAGTGGTTTGCACTTTCTCAGGACCAGGAATCTAGCCCAACCCCTCTTAACTTCGGCTTTTACTCTAAAAGCAAAGTAGGAGCTTTTTTCTTTTAAAGTAGAAGCCCCCTTTTGACCTCACTGTACCACTATCAGCTGGTGGCAGTAGGTTAGCCTCCCAAGGCCTCCAAATGAGTGCAGTACTACCTGACTTCATTAGTGAAGACAAAGTGAGACAATTTATGTGAAAACATCTTCAAACTAGCAAGGATCATATGCATACACATAAATGTCAGTTAGTTCACCCCCAAGCTTTCGTTTTTTTTTTTTTTGTTTTTTTTTTTTTTTTTTTTTGGCAGAACTGGGGATTGAACGCAGGTCCTTGTGCTTGCCAGGCAAGCACTTATTCTACTGAGCTATCTCCATGGCCCTCTCCCAAGCCTTCTTAATTCAATGCTTTTGGAGCAAATAAATCAGAGGTGTTTTATTATAATGTGCAGTTCTAAATAAATGCAAGAATGCTAGGGGGAATTACAAAATTATTCTTTATGTAATTTAGATTACTTTCTTTGTTCACATGAGATTCATTCTTATTTTAAAATATAGTGATACGGTTTTCTATTATGATTCTAACTAATCACTTTCTCCAACCCAAAGCACTCAACGTCTTGGGCAGATGGGTGGGGTTAAGATGAGAGGGGAGAGGCAGATGAGAATTGGGACAGAAGAAATCCAAAGAGAACAATGTGACACTGAAGTCATTGTTGGCGCTCTACTCTAGTAAGAACCACATTATGTTTTATTATGACAGAATTTTTGAAAATCTTTTAGCCTCAGTAAACAGGGAGGAACTGTCTTGCAGGATCTTGCTTTTGATCTTTCACAGAAAGATCACCCATTAAGGGAAGGGTGGATGGATTTTTGAGTAGAGAAAAGAAAATCTCAGTAGGACGAGGTCAATTGCAATACAGAATGAAGCTGGAAAGTTATTGCTTTAACTATCAAAAGTATGAATAAAGAGGAAAGCAGATGTTGTTGGAGGCTGAATGTGTTAGTTTGTGAAGTAGACATAACAACTGGTCCTGCTCTGCCGTACACTGACTGGCACAGATGTCATCAGTTGGTGAAAGCATTATGTGCATTTTTTCCTGACCAGTAGCAGCACGGACTGCAATGCATATCTGAGGGCCTCTTCCCTCCAGGAGACACTATTACTTGATACCCTCCACACTGAGATGTTCCACAAGGAGGGAGAAACAGGCTCAACCTACCAAATTGGAACTGTGTATAGTATATGGTTTGTGCATGGCAAATATCCTAAATCCAAAAATTGAAATCCAAAATTCTCCAAATTACATTTATTTGAGTACTAACATCAAGCCACAAAGAAAACTCTACATCTGACCCCCTATTACAGATGGAAACACATCAAAAATATGTAGAAAGTAGTCTTCAGGCTACATTATGAGGTGAACATAAAACAAATGAATTTTGTATGTAGAATTGGATTCCAGCTCTAAGCTAGATGATTGCATAATACATAAATGTTCCAAGATCTGAAAATGCTAAATCTGAAGTACTTCTGATAACAATGTTTTGCATAGGAGATTCTTGGCCTGTATTGAAGCAGAGTGAGGTTACTAGATTATGTTACAACAGTAACTCAAACTTCAAGTGTAGGAAGATGATGACATGGCAGAGGGTGGGCTCTAGGGCACTGGTAATGTCATATTTCTGTTCGGAATGCTCAATATTTGTGTTTGCTTCATTTGTAAAATTCCATGTCCATGCACACTGAAGTCATTCATGTGCTTTCTTTATACAGTGGTTCCTCAGTTTACAAATATAATTTGTTTTATAATTTTGGGGAAGATGGTTGTGTTTGTGTGTAGGTGATTATTTTTGTCATCTGAGGTGGAGTTTGTGAATGGAAGCAAAAGTTTGCCAAACACTTTTGGTTGTGAACAGAGTTGTTTGGAAACAGAAGTGTTCATGAACGGGGACGGTCAAATAGCTCAGCGGATCAAAGCACCTGCTTAGGCAGATGCAGTGGCTCGGAGGTCGATCCCCAGGCCTGCCATATCAGCCCCACCTCTGGGGCACACTGAGATTACTATTGAGACTGAGCATGGTAGACTGTGTCTGTAATCCTAGCACTTGGAAGATTGTAAACAGGAGGATCACTACCAGTCTATGCAGTAAGGCCCTGTACACGCTGTATACCCTGTCCTAACTACAAAAAAGTGTTCATGAACCAAGGTATGCTGGATTTTTTATTCTTTGATAGAAAGTTGTTACTTCTGAACTTACTTTCACTTCTGTAAGGACATACACAAAGCCCAGTAGGTGGCACTTATGAGAAACAAAAAGTCCATTTTAGAAATATAAAAATGTTACCTTTTCTCTATGCATGTGTCCTAGAAGTGTGTGATTTCCCCCAGGAGTCTCGATTTCATTCAAAAGTTTTTGAAATTCACAAATACAGAGGTCTCCAAGCCTGCTGACTTCAGCCGATTTCTATGTAGCATTAGGGCAAAGTCAGGACAGATCTATGTTTAATACTCCGGATAATGGTAAGGAGTCTAGAATCAATTTTATGTCACAGAAATTAATATATGTCATCCTTGTATGTGCCTATTACTATTATAGTTGTGTCAGCAGTTGGCACATTTCTATACTGTATTGTTATTTGTATGTTTTTTTTTTTAGGGATTACTTTTCTTTTCAAATTTTTGTTTTATTGAAGTACAAATATCAATGAGATAGTTTTAAGATACCTTGACAAAATGGATTTGATAAATTAATACATTGCAAACTATTTCATAATGTTTTGGTATCATAGAAGGTGCATACATGATATTATACTTACAGACTGTATGTCTCTTATCAGTAAATAAAGAGAGTGTAGCTCTTTGCATATCTTATTTTTTAATACCTGAATTACATTTGTATGTATTTTTAATAGAGTGCAAATATATACTCTCCAGTCTTAAATGAACTAAAATTTTCCTTGAATTTCCAATACCCTTATGATATAGCAAGGCATAAGGATATAAAGACAGAAGAATATAGGCCAAGTTTATACTTCATATGAATGTAAACTTTAAAAACTTTTCAGGCTGCTTTCTCACTAGCAAAATATATCCTGTCCACCAAACCATCTTATGGTGAAAATAAAGGAGATGCTGCCTATCTAGGTCCTTTGTGAATGGTACCCATAGGATAGTTCTTAATCAGTGCAAACCTGTCTTGAGAAATGAGAGATAAATATCTGCACTTTAAAAAGTGATGCTCTTATATTTCTTGTACTTTAGTAACTCACTAAAAGGTTAAACAGAAGCATCTTTGGCAATGGTAGAATGCCACTGACTACTGATCAATGATATCTGTCATAAGAAGTGATTTATCTATAAAGTAGCTTGTACTACAAAAGAGGTCAAGTGCTTTGAGAGATTTGATACAGAGCAGAAGGAGGGCAACCTTTGCTTCCTATTCAGCCCTGTCCTATGCTAGCTGATACCACCAAGTGCCAATTCAATCCTCTTCACACTTCAGTGTGTATCCATAGATCGTAAATACGTGTCCCTGGATATGTAGCTTCATGTGCCAGTTCAAGGCTGTGTCACTTCAGGGAAGGTATTGGACAGATGTCTCAGAAAACTATGTCCTTGTGGCAGCCACTAATCAGTGTTCCAGCTACCATGGCTATCAAAAGGGATAGCTGGGGAAGATGTTCTATACCAAGTTCTCCAATGGTAGCTGACTGGTTTCCATGCAGTAAGGCCCTGTACATTGCTTTGTTGTCCTGATTCTTTCTTCTTTTCCTCCAAGATACAATAACTGCAGTCTCATCCCTCTGTCAGTGCCCAACTAAGACAAACTCAACAACATTAAGTCTAATTTGGATCCTTGAAGTCAGAATTATTGCTTCACTTGTGAGCTTTTGGAATTCTTTTCTGCTTTACTCTCCATGCCTCCATTGATCAAAAGTGAAAGACAAAGTTAGAAATGGAATATTGGTTTATTTCAGGAGGTATGAATGAACATTCATTGGTCTATTCTTCAAAACTACTTTTTTTGTTCTTAGATCTTCTGGGTTATTTCTTCTGTTTGAGTATTGATTCTTTGGCATTTCAGTATAACTCCAAGAAAATATCTCCACAGTGCACTGAGGGTAAGAAAAATGTTTTGCTCCCTTAAGAAAAACGGGGAGGTTTCCATCTATGCTTAATTTATCAAAGAGAAAGGCTATATTTTTTATAAATGAGATGGACTCCACCTGCTCAACTCTTCTTTCTCACAGATAATTTCTCTCCTTTCTTTTCTTCAATTTTGTCTCCATGTTCTTTACTATTCTCCTCTGAATCACAACCTCCTACTCCACATATTGAGTGACTCCACTAGGGAACTAAAACAAGAATAATCTCCTGAATACTTCTCAAAATCTTTTTTTCTCATGCTAAATTATATTAGAAGACAATTACTTCTGAGCACTACTTCAGAAACAACTTTTGATGTTTACAGTATTCTTTGATGGTACAGGCTCTCCTGGAGTAAGGAATTACCATCTGAGCTCTTCAATAATTTAGGAGAGTTCAGACACAGATATCCTAGACAAGAATGGATGTACTCTATCTTAAGACACAGATGAGGAACAATTTGTCAAAGCAAGCATTTTTTTTTTCTTTTCTCTTCTTGCATATCATGGCAGACTCCATCCACCTGTGAGTACTTTCTATGGAGAATAAAGTGACTTATAATCATTGGAATTCTTGAATATGGACATTTCCATAACCAAATATTCATTATGAAATATATTTCCTTTGTTTTAGGAAGAAGGAAAATAAGATATTGAATGACTGAACTGGGGGATTTTGACTAATAATAGTGCCAATGAGTATCTGATTCTGGAATGCTAAGGAAAAGTATTCATTTCTTTAATTTATTCACTCAATAGCCCAGGTTGACAGTTGAAGAATTTAGAGAGCTTTTCAAAGTTTGTGGGACTCAGAAATAAATGAAGGAAGCTTCCCTTGCTGTTATTGCTATTTTCTCTGAAGTTCTAGAAGCAGAGAATTGTTTACGGGCTCATAAAGCTTCTTCTATAAATTCAAAAGGGAATCAGATATTTAAGAGTTATTCCTGTGAGAATTAGGAAGTCGTGTTTGATGGAAGTGGTAGTATATCTTAACTTTTCTGTGGGGCAGACATTTGGCATAAAAACATAGGATACATGACTAAAATACAGGTTTGTTGTTGTGATCATATCTTAATATCTTTATGGCCTGGATTTTTATTTCTTTGCAAAATCCATCTTAGCCTTTTACTTAGACAAACATGCTTGCATTGCATCCTTCAAGAAATGCCAGAATTGATACAGCATGGCTAAATAGAGGAGGAGCCTCATTAAGGGCTACTTAGAGAGATTCCTACTAAAATCACAGGTAATTAGAAGAAAGGGGAAGACATATACCCTGAAACAAAATTAGTCTGAAGTGAGAAGGTCACAGATCAGAGAAAATATACAGGACTTAATAAAATATGGTCAGCCAAACTACCTTGCAGCTTTTGGGTCACTGGAATGAGTGGACTCACTGGCACACATGGAATTTTAAAAGAAAAAAAACCAAAAAGGATATGCTAAAATAGTGTGAATACACTCAGCACCTAATCTTTGACAAAGAGGCCGAAAGTACTTATGGGAAGAAAGATAACATCTTTAACAAATGGTGCTGGAAAAACTGGCTCTCTACATGCCAAAAACTAAAACTACTCAAGTAAGTATATCACCATGCCTAAGCTAAAGTCAAAATGGATTAAAGGTCTAAACATTAAAACAGAAACACTAAATCTCCTGGAAGAGAAAGTGGGAAGGAACTCTTGAAAGACATAGGGGTAGGCAAAGAGATCGTGAACAAAAATCACATTGCATGGGAAATACGTGAAATAATTAACAACTGAGACCTCCTCTTATTGAGAAGTTTTTGCTTGTCAGAAGAAATTGTCAACAGAGTGAAAAGACAACCCACAAATTTGGAAGTCTTAACTCATAAGCACTCAGACAAAGGTCTGCTCTCTAAATTTATAAAGAACTAAAAAACATTAGGGCCTTAAATTTAAAGACCCAATCCAGAAATGGGCATCTGAGAAGAACACACATTTCTCAGAGGATGAAATTAGAGAAGCAAATAAATATATGAAAAAATGTTCCACATCACTAGCCATCCATGAAATGCATATTAAAACACTGAAACACCATCTCACTTCAGAAAGAATAGTTATCATAAAGAAATCAGGCAGCCACAAATGTTGGAGATGATGGGGGAAAAAGGAACCCTTCTCCACTGCTGGTGGGAATGTAGACTGGTGCAAGCATTGTGAAGATCAGTGTGGAGACTCCTCACAAAACTAGGACTGGAAATCCCATTCAAGCCGGCTATACCCCTACTGAGAATTTTCCCAGAGGAACTGAAAACGTCATATCGTAGGGACATATGTGTACCTATGTTTATAGCAGCATAATCTGTGATAGCAAAATCTTGGAAACAACCAAGATGCCCATCATCTGAGGAATGCTTGAAAAAGATGTGATGTCTTTATACAATGGAGTATTACTCAGCTATAAAGATTGATAAACTTGAAGCCTTCATATTTAACTAGATGCCACATGAAGATATTCTTTTAAGAGAAATAAACCAGATCCACATCTATAAATATCATGTAGTCTCCCTATTATGAGAACTCAAAAGAAGAAATACAAATAGAATGGTATAACACAGTTAAAAGGAAAGTGAGAACTAGGCAATGATCCTGAGAAACATCAGCAGGTTTTTGAAACTAGCAGTTATTTGGCAGGATTCTCACCCTGAATAACTATACATACTGATACCTATGAACCAAGAAACTGCACTGAAAATAGCAATGTGCAATAGAAGGGTCACACTTAGAATGCCTGTCATTCTGATCTTCTAAGTATGTACTTGTCATGACATATCATTTATTACCATACTGTCTCTCAAGTAAAAGTTTTTTTTTTTTAAGTACAGGGTAATAAATGAGAAAAAAACACAAGAAAAAATTGTCACAGGACGGTCCTGCTACATTGCTGTATGTGGTTAGAATTCTAAATTTCTGTGTAAAAATATGTAAGTCTCTATTCCTATTTTTTAATTATCTTTTTCTTCATATTCTGGAGGGAGTTAAAGTTTAATATATCAATACTTGATGGAAAATACCTGTTCCATGTTATGCCTAAGATGTTTGATACTTAGATAGATAGTCAGGGTAGACTGAACTGCATATGTTGCAGGATAATGATAATCTTCTCCTCTGGAGGATTAACAACCTAAATTTTCACATCAAAAATTAGAGAAAGGGAAGTGCTCCAAGGCCAGCCAACATTTTGGCCCTAGCCTTTCAAGTTCAGCAAAGACTCAGGATGTAGGAGAATCTGTACTGTAACATCATGGAAGTCAGTTGTGCCCTAAATTTTCTGATCAAGGAAATTATGGGACGACAGAGGAAAGTGATTGATGATGTAGTGTGTGCCTAAGGAGAGTCACATGGAAAAAAAAAAACATTCTCTGAGGCTTTCACGAAGAGTAAATTGGTCAAGCACTGGCCATGACTCATCCACGTGGGTGACAATGACAAAGGATCTACAAAGTGAGGTAGAGGGTTACAGGAGAAATTGTGAGGGTATATGACTGACCTTATCAGGTACAAAAGTTTCATTTCTTGTTGTACAGATCTTGCATTATCTTAGTTTTAACCATCCAGCAGAAAAGTATAAAAATGAGGTATATAAAAGAAAGCCATATTAATATACTGAGCTGTGAAAGGTTTAAATCACTACTTCTGTGGATAACTTACTACTGTTGTGGACAGCTGGACTGTGTTGGGATTGTTTTACTGAATTCATGCACCTATAGTGTTTATATGCCAATGGAATACTCCTCTCTGACAGGACTAAACAAAAAAGGGGATACAAAGGAAGGATAATTTTGTATTTGTATATACAGAATAGTTAGGATAGATATACATTTAATCTCACTTAATTCAATGAGAAGAAAGATTTGTACTAATAGTGTTTGGACAGGATATACTGTGTGCTTCTTGTACTATAGATAACCCCTAAGAAATAACAATGTACAATGTATTAATTATAAAAAATGAAATAAAATAGGGTGAATAAATAAAACTATATAGATTCCCTGCTTCTTCTGCCTTCTTCCGAACAGTGAATTCTGCCCATACAAGGGGGGTCATGACTGCTCCCTTCCTCAAGATTGACCAGTTTTCCTTTGTTTTCTCTTTTCCTTTCCCTTTCTTTTCTTTTTGTATACCTGCAAATTCTAGGAGCAAGATTATAGACTACAGGGGCATACAGTAAACAGCTAGCTCCTCCCTCAAGACCTGTGGTTAGAGAATCTTGTGAAATAAAACATCCTTGCAGCATGGGATTTTGCACCCTGGGACATGCCCACAACCAGGTCAAAAGCAGAAACGCATCCCACAGCAATCCTCCCTTACACACACACACTTCACCTATAAAGTTAGAGGCTATAGTGAAACAGGTGGCAGTGGTGGTCATGACAGAAATTAGCTCTCCCCATTCACAACAGTAGTAAGAATGGCATCTGAGCATCCTTGGATAGAAACAGCAAAAGCAGAGGAACACACAACATCCAACCTCACCATGAAGCAAATGACCTGAGAGGACAGAAATTTGCCAGTGGAAGAGCAACACAGAAGGCTCAGCAAGGACCAGGAGAAGCCAACGGCGAAAGGGAGTGGGAGCAGTCCTTGTTTCTGTCTGAAAGCAGCACAACAATGGGAAGAGACTGTGGAGGAAATGAGGTAAGGAGTTGGAGGCTGCTAAGGGACATACAGAAAGTTCTGGCTGAAGACTCTGGCTCCAGGCTCCCACATCTACAGTCCAATAGCAGCCCCAAATCCAGCACAAACTCTATTTCATGATTGGCAGTGTTATCCAGCAGTTTTTGGGATCCCAGTGAATATAAGCACTGTGGTTTATTTTTTATTTTTTCTTTATTTGCTAATTTGTTTTCCTTTTATTTCTTCTCTCTTTTTTTGTCTTCTGCCTATATTTTTGTCCCAATGCATTTGTCTTTTTCCCCCATTTCTCAACTTACCTTTCAGACCGAATCATATTTTGATATGAGTGAATAGTCTCTTATTCTTCTTATTAACTTTGGTAATTCTTTACTTATTACATTCTTTTTCACCCAACTCTAGTTTCTCAAAGCTTTTGTGATCATCTTTTGTCCTCCAGCCTTGCTCTTAATTTATTTCTCTTTCAGTTATTTCTATTTTATATACTGTCCTTCTTAAATTTCCCTACCACAGGGCAAAACCATCCTACCAAGAGGAAATACTTTGTATACAAGCTCCTAATTTACATTTGGTTCTGTTATATAACTTTAGAGTTTGATTCTATGGTTTAAGGTACAAAATCATTATTTTTTTGTAGGTCTAATGTAGGGTTTACTCATTTTACTACTACTTTAATAGAATCCCGGACAAAGTCTATGGAGTGAGGCCACTCATTAGGCCAAAAGTAGGCCAGACTTTATCAGCTGGCAAGCATCCAGTTTAATGAGACAGATCAGCTTTTCATCTGTGTCACACAGCGTCCTTGATTCAGAGTCTCAATTTCCTCATTCTCTTGCCTGTCGTCTTCACCACAGAAGCATACATCCTCATGGTAGAACTACCCCTTTCTGTAAGCACACCCTGATTGGGACAGAGAGAGCATCTTCTTTCAGCCTAAGTCCTATTTAAGTAACACAACCGTGTATGCCCTCCATGGATATTTTGAAAGCAAAGAAAGTGAATTCCATATTTTTCATCCAGCCAATGAAGACAGCAACTCCAGTAGGGTCCACCATTCTAGACATGAAACAGAACAGCAGGAGTTTTCCTCTCTGGTCCTTCTTTTTCTGTGATTTCATCTGTGCCTGCACGCTACAGATGTTATATAAAATGAACCTTGTATAAGGTACAAATTTAAACAGTTTGTCAGTTTGAAAACTGTGCTTGATGCTGTTGTTATTGCATATTTATACTTCTTTAGTAGGATGTCATATATGATGTAAACAGTTGTTCTCATATCCATAATAACATTGGGAAACTCTGGGTAATAATCTTAACACACCCCAGAACCACAGGATGGGAGACTGAGCCAAACAGCTGCTAATATCTCACTTTTAACTAATTAGGAAAATAGTCATCTTGGGATAGACACAAACAGAATCTCCTGTTCACAGAAGACATCAAACTTCACTGAGACAGGTCATTATACTAGCGATAAAGAGACCTACTTAAAAAAAAAAAAAGCTTATAAGGATCAACACCAAAAACAAAATAAAAATGTTTGCAGTAGAAGATAACATGCAAAGCAAAGTGCCACCTTAGACCTCCAACACACACAGAGCAAGTCCAGGGCACAAAGAGAGGAGAAAAGGGAAGAAACATGAAATTTCTGAAATGATAGCAACTGATGTAAAGAAGCGAATCCACAAGGCTAGAAAGGAAATCAGATGAAAAATAATCTCACAGGTAAAAAATCAAAATACAATAACCATACAGGAAATGCTTAGAAAATCTAGATTAAAAATAGATAAAAATTAGAGAAACATAGAAAAAAGAAGGAAATGAAATGATCAATACAAGAAAGAAACAGAATGCATGAAAGGAATTTAAACATATTCAGTAAATTAAGCATTCCACTGAAAGTATGCAAAATCACTTGAATAAAACTGAAGGGAAACTTTTTGACCTTGAAGACAGGATTACAGGTGGCAATCATGAAAGGAAAGATTTCTTAAAAGTAAAAGATCAAGAAATAATTAAATAGCTGTGAGATGATGCAAGGAAATATTTTTTCTTTTCTATTTTACATATTTGGTACAGTGTCTCACTATGAAGCTCAGATGCATAGTGATCTTCCTGTTTTCAGCCTCCCCAACCCTGGAATTACAAGAGTGCACCACCACACATGGACTTGTTCAGTGGTTTAGCATGCTCTGGGTGTGGGGCTGGTGCTGGATATGGGACCAAAGATCAAACTCTCGTCCCTGTGCTTGCCAAAGCAAGTGCTTAATCCTCTGAGCTATCTTATTGGCCCGATTCAAGAAAAAATAAAATGACAGTAATTGGTGCCAATAAAAAAGCAAGAATCAACATGAATTGCATAGAAAGATTATTTGCTGAAGCAAAGGAGTCAAAGTTCCTAAGCATAGAAACAGAATCTGAAATATGGATAATGAGTCATATACAACTCCAATTAGCATTAATCAAAATAAATCTATGCACAGACATATAATAATCAAGATACTAGAAACTCACAAGAACAGCATAATAAAAGCTTTTAGAGAAAAGAAGCAGGTCACTATAAAGGAAAGCCCATCAGAATCACAGTGTATTTCTCTACAGAAATCGTCAACTCAAGAAGAGCTTGAAGCCCTGTTGCTCACCCCACTCCCCCACCTTCCTGCTGGAGTTTGTTTTTCTGGCCACCACTGCTCACCTTGAAGACCTCTGGAGAGATCTGGTAGGCTAGCTCCTGACCCTCTAACCTTCCTTGGAATTTTTGGCCACCTCCACCCCCATCTCCCTTGCCCTGAAGACTGTCAGGGAGACTCGGCAGCCACAGCTTCTCCCTACTGTGCACCTTCTCATCAGAGTTTGCCGCTTCCTGTCACCACTGCTGGTCCTGAAGACCAACAGGGATTGGGTACTACTACAGAGACCTTGCAGAGCATTACCCTGCACCAATCCACCATCCAAAGAGCCTTGCACTACTTTGAACTACACTCATTATCACTGCAAACTTCTCAAACTGCGGCTTGCCTCCATCTCCTTAATGATATAGAAACTACACTAAAGACCACACAGCAGGAAGTTTGATGAGCCTACCCTGCCCTCCAACTCTCAGTACAGTCTTGCTAACCTGAAAAAAATTGACAAAAGGAAGAAAAAGAATGCAACCTCATACCTCCATTGCACCCAAAAACAAGTCCGGGAGACAAGGTCATAGAAGAACTTGAAAGTTATACACCTGAACTCTGTCAGAGATGATAGCAACTCAAGTAAAGAAACAATTCCATCAAGCTATGGAGGAAATCAGACCAGAAATTATGTCTCAGATAAAAATAGAAGAAAAAAAGAAATGACAACAATCATGCAAGAATTGTTCATCTAAGGAAGACACAGATTAAAAAAAAGAGAAAGGAATAGGAAAATGATGTAAACATTGAATAAAAAACACAAGAAATAATTAGAATGCATGAAACAGAATCAGATATCCAGGGCATTAGCAATTCCATTGAAAGCTGGAAAAACTGCTTGAAGGAAACCTAAGATAGAATATTGGACTTTGAAGATAACATTGCAACTAGTGAACAGGAAAGGAAAATCTTTTAAAAATAATGAGAAATCAGGAAATAATACTACAACAGCTGAACAATGATGCAAAAAAGACTGATAGGTATCAAGAAAACAGCTGGAGATAACACAAAAGACATGTTTGCAGAAATAGTAACAGAAAATTTCCTAAGGATGGGAAAAGAATCTGACATACAGATAACTGAGGCAAGAACTCCAGCTAGCCATAATCAAAACAAATCATAATTCAGGCAAATAATAATTAAGATTTCAGAAATTGAGTAGAAGAACAGAATATTAAAAGCATTTAGAGAGGAAAAATCAGGTAATCTATAATGGAAAACCCATCAGAATCAGAGCTTGGAGTGTGATATTTCAGGTACTGAAAGAAGACAACTTTCAACCCATATTGATTATCCTGCAAAACTACCTATAAAATTTCATGTAGAGATTAGATACTTCCATGACAAAGAACAACTGAAGAAATTCATGACACCCTAAGCAGCCCTAGAAAGATTACTGACAGATATTTTAGAAAGAGACAAAGATGACCACAACTTCAGCAACAATAGAAGAAGAAAACAGCAAAGCAGAGCCAGAAATTAAGCAAAGGGGAAAAATAGGGATCTTACAGTAGGAAAAGAACGCGACAAAGGTGAGAAACAGTATCAGTTATAACTATCAATGTAAATGGCCTTAATTCACAGATCAAAAGAAGCAGGTTGGCAGAATGGATAAAGAAATAAAGTCTAACAATACGCTGCATACAAGAAACACACTTATTTTAAAAAATAGAATGAATATCAAAGGAAGGAAAACAATACTACATGTGACAGGAACCCAGAAAAAAAGCAAGGATAGCTATTCT
>PVKA01046241.1:0-15051 GCA_004027165.1 Ctenomys sociabilis
CCTGCAGCTTATGCCATTCACTTTGCCTTATCTGACTCAATTGATTTTACTTGTTATACATTTCCTTTTGTATTTCTGCTTTTCGCTTGTTATACTAGGGAGACTATACGATATTTACACATGTGTGTCTGGTTTATTTCACTTATGAGTATATGTTCAAGTGGCATCCACTTCAGTATAAATGCTTCAAACTTATCATCTTAATAGCTGAGTAATACTCCATTATATAGAAATACCACATCTTTTTCAACCATTCTTCATGTGATGGACATCTTGGTTGTTTCCAAGATTTTGCTATCACACATTGTGCTGCTATAAACATAGGTATACATATATCTCCATTGTGGAGGTCAGTATGGAGACTCCTCAAAAGAATAGGACTAGAAATCCCATTCAAGCCAGCTATCCCCCTACTGGGAATTTTTCCAAAGGATTTGGATACACTGTATCATAGAGATATATGTATACCTATGTTTACATGTTTTCAAACATTTTCACATTTTTAGTTGTCAGAACAATTGCACGTACTTACAGCGCACAATATATTGTTTCAGCATAGACAGTGTGTATTGAACAAATGAAAATAACTGGAATACTCACAATCTCAAATTAATTTTTGTGGTAAGGGCATTCAAAATCATTTTTACACACTTAAATATTAATACTACTATCACAAATTATTTTAAATATATTCACTTTATCTTATAATTGAACACTACCACTTAGTATTTAGTGGAAACCCTTCTCTCCATCTTTCACATTTTCCCCCCAGCTTCTGGTAACTATTATTCTATGCTCTACTTATATCTATTGCTTTAGATTCTAAGTATAAGTGAGATTCTGTAGTATTGGTCCCTCTGGGGTTGTCTTATTTCACTTAATGTAATGTTCAGATTCATCTTTGTTGTCATAATCATAGGATTTTATTTTTATAATATTCTAATGTATATGTATATATATATTACGATAAGTATACATTTTTTCTCTCATCAAAAGACACAGGTTGATTTGACTTCTTCACTCTTGAGAATAGAGTACAAATACTTCCATATCATACTGACATTGTTTCTTTTGATATGTACCCAATAGTGGGATTGTTGGATAACATGATAGCTTTGTTTTTAATTTCTGAGGAATGTCCAAGTCATTGTACATATCGTACACACTAATCTATATTCCTATAAAGAATGTATGAATTCTCCTTTGCATACATCCTTGCCGGAATTTGTTATTATTTTCGTTTTGTCATAGCCATTATAACTTTAATGAGGTCATATCTTATTGTGATTTTGATCTGTATTCATTTGAGGGTGTGTGCTTTTGAGAAATATTTCAAATAGCTGCTAGCTATTTCTTTAGAGGAATCAACTCAGATTTTTTATGCACCTAAAAATTGGATTGCCATACCAGGCAGAGCTGACAGCTGGTTTGAAAATACTCAGAACTATGGGAAAGTAGCTGGGTTAAAGGAATCCAAGTGACTGACCCACTGCCCTACATGAAGAGAAGGACCTGGAACATGGCAACTGTCATGGCCAGAAGAAAACAGGGTAAATCCACTATAACAAGTGGAAACACTTTGCATACCAACTCCCAAATTATGATTTGTTATGTTATATAACTATAGGCTTAGCTCTTATGGTTTAAAATGCAAAACCAATAGTTACCAAAGTTTGTCAATTAATGGAGTTGGCTTGATGTTATCATTATTGAAAACTGCACTACTGTAGCTAGGTTATCATATCTATTTTAACCACTGCTTGTTCTCCCTTGGGTAACAATATTGGGAAGTGCTGGAGTAATAACCTCACTACAAACTTACACCTAAGGATGGAGGATAGTACCAAACAGAAACCAGTATCCCACTCTCAATAATTTGGAAGGCAGGACCTCAGGACAGACACAAACCAAGAATCTCAGACACACAAAAGATATCCCTGAAGAACAGACCTTTCCTGGAGTGGTCTTGATAACAGTGATATAGCTACCTAGAATCAAAATTTCACAAGGATTTTCACAGAAATAAAAACAAATTTTTTTTTCAAACAGAAAATGGCAAGAAGGAGAAAAATACAATCTCAAGCGCCAGCCCACCCAGAACAAGTCCGAGAGACTTCAACACAGAAGAAATTGAAGGTTGTATACTTGAAATCTCTGAAATGACAGCAACTGAAGTAAAGAAACAACTCAGGGCTGAGAAAGAGAAGAGCCAATGAGAAATAATCTCTCAAGTAAAAAAGGAAATTATAAACATAATTAAAGAATTATTAAACATATCTAAAGAAGACAGATTAATAAAGTAGAGGAGCATAGAAAAATGATGGAAATCTTGAATGAACAATATAGGAAAAAATTAAAACTCTCTCAGAGAGATATCTGGGAAATTAAAACTTTCATTAATAGTTAAATCTTGGAAACAACCAAGATGCCCATCACATGAGGAATGATTGAAAAAGATGTGGTATTTTATACAATGGAATATCACTCAGCTATAAAGAATGATAAACTCAAAGCCTTCATATTTAAGTGCATGCCACTTGAAGATATACTCATAAGTGAAATAAACCAGACCCACACGTGTAAATTTTGTATAGTCTTGTTAGTATAAGAACTCAAAAGAAGAAATACAAATAGAGAGGTATAACACAATTAAAAGGAAAGCAAGAACTTGAGGACTGGACAATGGGGAGAGGGCAAGGAGAAAAGCTGGGAAACATGATGGGAGCAAAGCCATACATTTATGTGCACAAAATGGGTAAGGCAATGATCCTGAGAAATATCAGCAGATTTTTTTTTTTTTTTTGTCTTTTTTGAGACAGGGTCTCACTGTGCAGTTCAGGCTGGCCTTAAGCTCACTTTGTAGCTCAGGCTGGTCTCGAACTCACAACAATCCTCCTGCCTCAGCCTCCCTAGTGCTGGGATTACAGGCATGCGCCACCACACCCAGCAATCAGCAGATTTTTGAAATTAGCAGTTAATTGGTAGGATTCTCACCCTGACTAACTATATGTGCTGATACCTGTGAACCAAGCAACTGCAGTGAAGATGCAATGTGTAATAGAAGGGTCATGGTTGAAATGCCTGTCACTCTGGTCTTCTAAATATAAACTACTTGTCATAACATATCAATTATTACCATACTGTCTCACAAGTAAAAGTTTATTTTAAATGTGTAATAAATGAAAAAAAGACAGAAGAAAAAAATGTCACAGGACTGTCCTCTACAATGCTGTATATGGTTAGATTTCTAAATTTCTATGTAAGTATATGTAATTATTTCTATTCAAATATCTTTCATTTTTTAAATTTTATCTCTATATTCTATAGGGACTTAAAGTTTAACATATCAATATCTGATGGAAAATACCTGTTCCATGTTATGCCTAAGATGTTTGATATCCAGACAGATAGTAAAGTTAAACCCAGCTGCAAATGTAGTAGGGCAATAAAATAATCAAAAAATGGACAAGTCAATAGTCACTTCAGAGAATAAATGCCAATGAAGAAGTGGCCAATAAGAACATGAAGAAGTGTTCAACATTGCTAATCATTGAGAAATGAAAATTAAAACCACACTGATTCTATTGTACCTCAGAGAAAATGGCCAAAATCAAAAAATCAAATAATAACAAATGCTAGCAAAATGCTGTAGAGAATAAAGGACCCTAAAGCATTTTTTGGTGGAAATGTAAAGTAGTACAAACTTTGTGAATTGTAGTATGGAGTTTCTTCATAAAACTAAAATGATTACTTTCTTTTGAAGTGCCAGTCCTTTTTTTCCTCATCTTTCTGAAAAAGTTAAAGGTATTATGTTACAGTGATATGTACATTCTCATTTTGGTAGCAGCATAATTCATAATAGATAAATCTTGGAGGGTGTGTATATGTCCATGAATGTATGATCAATAAAGAAAATTAGGACACCATTGAGTTATAGGATGTTACGCTACAGGTTTTCTTATGTCCTGAGTCCTCACTGACCTTGAAGGGCTAGGGCCAAAATATTGACTATCCTTGTAGCCCTTCTTTTCCTCTAATTTTTTTGGTCTGCCAACTTAAGTTGTTAACCATCCAGAAGAGAAGCTTAATGACATTATTACCCTATAACAGAGGCAGTTGAGTTTAATATCACTAATTGAACACCCATTTCTATAAAAACAATAAGAAAGGGGGATATACATTAACGACCATTTTGTAGTGAAAAAATATATCTATATATAGTTAGGATATATATACAGATAGTTTCCCTTAGTTCAGTGAGAAGAAAGATTTGTACTAATAGTCTCTAGACAAGATATCATGTCTGCATCAAGTACTCTCAATAACTACTATGAAGACAACAATATGCATTGTATTAATTATTGTAAATGTCCTACTAACCTGTTCTGAAGCTGTCTTGTTGCTATTTCTTTCTCATTAAAATTAATGAAAAAGAAAATTGGTCTTTACATGCAATCATATATTAATCTTTCATAAAGAAAGATAAATTTTTCATCTTGTTTAGGAAAATGTATGCATTTTGAGACCATAATATTAAGTGAGATAAATCAGACACACATTTAAATAATGGATTATTTCTCTAAAATGAGAACCTAAAACTATAAATGAAGAGCAAAACAATATAGATAATAATAAACTGGAGATAGATCTTTCTCAAAGGGAAAGGAGATCAATAGTTGAAGTGAGGGTGGAGAGGAGAGAAAAGACATTAAGTTTCAAGTTGTGTTACGTGCATGAACCAACTCCAAAGAAGTCATGTGAACATTATATACTACAAACATATTCTAAAAAAAAGAAAGGGGGTGCTGGGGAGATGGCTCAGTGGAATAAGTACTTCCCTGGCAAACATAAGGACCTGAGTTCGATCTCCAGTTCCACCAAAAAAAAAAATTCTACATCTTTTTCAACCATTCCTCATGTGATGGACATCTTGGTTGTTTCCAAGATTTAAAAGAAAAAAAGAAAAAAAAAAGGGTATCAAGAGATTAATGGAGTGGGGACTGATAGAATTAATTAAGAATGTGAGATGTATTATATAAATGCTCCAACTACCCACATGGAACATAAATATTATGTATTGATAAAGAAAATGATACTGTGAAAAAAATACTGTGGTCTCTTCCCAGAGAACTGAGTGCTGGGTAAATTATCCTGCATCCTCTTCTCCAGAGTGAATGGTGGTGGTTGGATATTGAGACAGAGGCAATGACTTATATTTAACCTTTTGTGCAGTACATCACTGAAAATCAAACACTAAGTACAAAAATCTGTAATAGTAACAAATTCTTTCCAATACACTGTAATCAACTTCCAAACCTCAGTGCATGCATAAGCCTGTGCACACCCATCCACACCCATATACAAACTAAAATGAAACTGCCTCTGATCCTCCTCTGCTTCTGGACAAAATGTCAAGTCTGTTCTCCAGTTTTCATCCTCTGGGTTTACTCCTAATCTTTTCCTACCACTTTGTACTTTCCTTTTTAGAGGCCTATACATTAGAAAGAAAAATCCACTAAGCTGTTTCAACCTTCTTCTCCTATTCAAAAACAAAGTTAAGCCCACATGAAATGAGTGTTTGCTAAGATGACTCATAAAAGTCACATATATACCCTGTCTCTGGGTTAGATGAAACACAAGAATTTTGCCAGTCCAGAATAATACATATAAAATCTATGTACTGTCTTACCGTTTTTTGACAGCTCTCCCTGAGGAGACAGAACTTGAGATATAGTAGAACTGACTTCTTGGTGGTACTAGAAGGAGCTATTTCTGAAAGCACCACACTTATGGGACCAAAGCACATTTACCTTAAGAGACAGTCTTTAACCTTTTCTTCTTCTCCTTCTAAGTCTAGTTATCATTTATGTGTATAAGAACATAATTTGATAAGAAGTTGTGGACTTAACAATTTACTGTAAACTCATAAAGTGCTAGGTAATCTTGTTCAGGCTTTTCACTATCCCTTATAGAGCTTTGACAAACTGTAGTTACCTTGCCATCTTGTTAAATACTCTTAGAGCACCTAGCACTCTCTTTTTTTTATTCAAATGCTAGGGAGACATTTGTTCATTGTACTTCTTTTAGAACAATAGGAACTTGAGGGCTATACTGGTCTATATAAAAACATGGTAATAGGTTTAATGATTTAACAATTTTATTTCCAATTATGTCTCAAAGACTGTCAAAGCATTGGCTTGTGTCGAGCAGATATTTAGCAATTCTATGCTATTTCCAGAAACAGTATATTTTATTATCCTAAGAACTTGCATAGGTATTTGCTTTGGAGATTTCCAAAGCCTCTACATCTTAAAACTTTCAGATTTTCCATGTAGTAATTTATGGAATAAATTGGACATAATTCTTCCTAGCCTGACATCTAGCACTCTTAAAGCAGAGGACTTTTTCCCCTAGTATCTCTCTCTCTCTCTCTCTCTCTCTCTCTCTCTCTCTCTCTCTCTCTCTCTCTCTCTCTCTCTCTCTCTCTCTCTCTCTCTCTCTCTCTCTCTCTCTCTCTCTCTCTCTCTCTCTCTCTCTCTTTCTTTTTGTGGAACCAGGGATTGAACTCAGGCCCTTGTGCTTGCCAGGGAAGTGCTTATTCAACTGAGCCATCTCGCTAGCCTCCAACCTAGCATCTCTTTGGAGAATCTCCATCGAAACCAATGTCCAGAGACAAATGTATTCCTTTGTGGAGGAACTGTTTCATGCTGAGAATTCTTTCTGGGAAGTACACAGTGTTTATGCTAAAAGACTTTAGAACATTTTTATAGCTTTCTTTTAGGCCCTAAACTAGATTTTGTATTGTTATATATTTTATATGGACTTGTTTCAATTTGCTGTACTAATGACACAAAGAAGCATGAGTCTAATGTAACCACAGTTATGCTGCTGTCCAATATTTTTCTGCACTGCAGCAGCAAAGTTGACTACCTACTATCAAGATTTTTTAGCCTGCAAAGCCTTGAGAAATTTTCTGATCCCTGCTTTCTCCTCTCTAAGTTGAGACTCTGAAAGAATAAGCAATAGATTGTGTTCTCTTTATGGCAATTATTTTTGTGCTACAAAATAGGCTTACAAAAATACTGAGGGTGAAGGGGCTAGTTTGTAAAACTAAATGTTATAAATAAGTATTTTAGAGATAAATCAGTAAATGCTTAAACAAAATGCATTCTCAAGTTGCTTCTTCAAAAGGGAGTCTGTATTTTGAAAGGGTACACTCTCATTCTAACATATAGAAAAGCCATGTTTTTAACTATTGATTCTTTATGGCAAACAGCTCAATACAAAAATATGCAACTTAAAGAGGACAGCATATGTAGGAAAATTGTATAAATTCAAAACTCCAGCCCATCAATTAATGTATATTTTGTAATATATATTAATTATTATATGATGAACCATCTTAAGATGACATTTTATTGGCCTTTTAGTATCTACCAAGTATTTATACTGAATTATACAGATTATTTAGAATGTCTACCAGTGGAATCTTCAAAAGACAAATTGGGCCAAATACTAATATATTTTAATCTTACCTTGAAGAGTTTTTTTTATTTGCTTTGCTTGTAATCATCTAATAAATTTTTCTACTTTCAAGATAAGTAAAAAAGGAGAATGAAATAGGAAATATGCCTATAAAAATTGAGGATGGAAATTTAAGTTATCGACTTTTGTCATTAAAATCCCTGAGAAAATCCTAAGTAGAACAGCAAGAGAGATCACTATTAGTAGCTGAATCACACGCAGGATCCAGTTAATATGATTCCAATTCCATGTGTCTCAATAGGATCTGAGAGTTCTCCAAGATGACATGGTTATACTTCACAGACCTCACAATGAACAGGAAGTTTTGGAAAGCAGGAATAAATACTTACTTATTTGAAAATGCTGAAAGTTTTGTCTCTGAAGGAGGAGAAATAAGGTAGAGATGAAGACACAGGGAGCTATTTTTCTTATGAAACATTATATAAATGTTTGACTCCTAACTGCTGTGTGCAGAAATAGAAGTAGAAGCTTTTCTGTGAGATAAACACATGCACACACACACAGACAGACACACACACACAGTTTACTCACCTGATCTACACACCAGTACCATATAGCTAAAATGGGCATTCCAAATATTAATCCTGGCCATGGAATGTCCCCAGTGACAGGATCTCTAAAAATGTGGAAGGAGTCTGGCAGAGGGGTATAGCACTCGGGGTTGATTGTCAGGTTGTCACCTTCAACTATAGAAGGGATGGCAGCCATGTATTTCTCTGTGAAGCTCTCATAATCTCCAACTTCATTAAATGCTGGAAAGGCATAAGATAAATGTGTTATCAAAATTTAGGGCACATGTTTATGATTACCTATTTATGGTGGACGTTTATAGGCACCTCCAAGCAGGCTACTAAAATCCTCAGTGACATTTTTTCCATGACTCATGGCTATCTATCACCAGTGGTGTTAACTACGCAAACAGATTGACTTTCACAAAGTACATAGAGGAAATGATTCTTTAACATTTATTTTTATGATATTCTTTAAAATTTTGGTTACTGTCCAGCTTCATGGTAAAAGTCATGGATGGAATTAGCTATCAAAAATCTCAACCCAGAGCTTCTCCATTGTAAATTTATTCCCAATCTGTTCTGGTTCAACAATGTATTCAGCCAATGTTAAATGAAAAAAAAATTGGAAAGATAAAAAAAAAATAGAGCTAGCAGTTTTAGTGTGATAAAAGGAGATGCTTAGTGCACTGAAGTTTAGATGCTTGCATCTTTAAGTTCTGTGAGTAGGAGTGTCTACTTTGGGAATTATTTATTTCAGCACTGAGTGAATCATTGCCCTAGAATGCAGGTAGGAAACATTTGTTTGTAGCTTCTATTTTTTTTTCTATTATGTAGATTGTTTCCTATACAAAGAAAATAAATAAGCAAGAAAATGAAAATTTGCAAGGTGTAAATTAGATTGATCAAAATTGCTTGTTGTTACCATTTAAGAGAATGAGGTGAAATGATGGCATTGATAAATAAACATCATCAAAGAAAGCCCAACCTGTACTTGTACATTCCAAAAATAAATTTTGTATTGTATTTTAATGCATTTATTCCAAAGCAGCTATAATGAGCCTTGTAGAAGGTTATATAAATTTTTCCACAATATTTGTTCTTTAATTTCATGGAAGTTCTATGCAAATGAATGATTTTTGTACTTTGAACCAATTACATCAATATTTGTGTAAATCTATCAACTCAATGGTACCAATTTTTTTCCATTATAAGTACAAAGAAATTAAGTTTAAAACATAACTTAAGCAA
The DNA here is from genome assembly GCA_004027165.1 of Ctenomys sociabilis. Taxonomy (NCBI): domain Eukaryota; kingdom Metazoa; phylum Chordata; class Mammalia; order Rodentia; family Ctenomyidae; genus Ctenomys; species Ctenomys sociabilis. The sequence goes on from PVKA01046241.1 coordinate 9,306, forward strand.
CAATTTTCTGAAAGAAAATCTCTAATTCCTCATACTGAGATCATATTGGAGGAAAGAAGTTAGACAGACATTTCTATGAAGTAAAGTGTATAAAAGGTAGAAGAATGTGACTTAATACAACTGGGAGCTGAAGTACAAAGCAGACAGAAACATATTCCACAATTTATGGGCTCAGGGCACTGTACACACTGTCACAACTTACCAAAACCCATGAGAATACAAGAACCAATCACCATGATGATGGTCTGGAGAGTGTCTGTGTAGATTACTGAAGCCAAGCCCCCTGTGGAGAGAAGAAAAACAATCCAGGACATTTTACTCTTAGGTACTGATTTATCTGCCTTTACCTCTGTGCTTATCTATAACAAATGTTAAAATGATTCAGCAGAAAACATAGCAATCGGTAGCTTCTGGGCCCCCAAAATCTTGCACCCTGGAGGCAAAGCCCATCCACTAGGCTCTGCTCCTGCCTTTCTCCCATTCTTGCTGATGTTTCTAATTCTTCTGTGAAGATACACAGAAGACAAATAGCTGAGTTGACTGGATCTATGATAGTAGCTTTTTGAGGGATTGCCATATTGATTTCCAACAATATGCACACCCACCAACAGGGCAAAAGGGTTGCTTTCACCCATAGCCCCTCCAGCTTGTTTATTAGTTTACTTCTTGATGACAGCTTTTTTTTTCCCAGGGTAAGACAAAATCTGTTGTTTTTACTTTATATTTCTTGAGTGACCAATGCTGTTGAATGTATTTTCATATATTTATTTTCCATTTGTATTTCTTCATTCTAGAAATGTATATTCATCTCAGATGCCTATTTTTGGATTGAGTCTTTGAATTTGGAGTTTTTAAGCCTTCATATATTTAGATAGAAGTCCTTTCTTTGAGGGACAATTGGCTAAGTTCTTTTTTTACTTTGTTGGTGTACTTTTTCTATGAAAAAGTTTTTTTAATAAAATGAGATCTCAGTTGTTGAATCTTTGAAGTATTTCATGTGCAGTCTACGTTTTGTTGTGCTTGTGAGCTGTGTGCCTACACCTATGTCCTCAATATTTCTACTTGTTTTCTCTTCATATACATTGAATGTTTCTCTTTTAATATTTGGATGTTTGATCTATTTTGATTTTAGTTTAATGCTAGTGATAGACATGGGTCTAAGTTCAGTCTTTGGCAAATGTGAAACCAGTTTTGCCAGCACCATTTATTGAAGAGGCTATCCTTCTTCCAGTGAATTTATTTGACTGCTTTGTCAATGATAAGACAGCTGAGTGTGTTTGTAGGTATATCTGCACTTTCCAACACGTTTCACTGATCCTGTTTGTTTTCCCAAGTACCTTACTGTTTTTTTCACACTAACTTTGTAGTATAATTCTAACTCAAGGATTGTGACATCCTATGCCCTGCATTTGTTGCAAGGAATTGCCTTTGTTATTCTACATCTCTTCTGTTTTCAAATGAATGTTAGGAATGTTTTCTTTAATTTGTGAGGTGTGCTAATGATATTTTGATTGGGTTGCATTAAATCTGCATAAGAGTTTGGGATTATAGCCATTTTCACAATGTTGGTTCTTCCTATCCAAGAACAAGTTATATGTTTGTATTTTCTGGTATCTTCTTTGATCTCCTTTTTTTTTTTTTTTTTTAGAGCCATTTTCATTGTACAAACCTTTTACTTTGTTAAACTGATACCTAAGTATTTCACTTTTTGGTTGCTATTATGAAAGGTGTGGGTTCCTTCATTTATTTCTGTGGGAGTTTGTTACTTGTATACAAGAACACTATCAGTTTTGAGTGTTGACTTTGTATCCATAAACAAAGATTAATATTTTATATTCAGATTAATAACCTGAATTTGGTTATTAAATCTACCAGTATTTTGGTAGAGTTTTTGTGTTTTTCTTGCAGGGCATAATATCATCACAAATAACAATAATTTAATTTCTTTGTTACCTATTTTTATACATATTATTTCTTTTTCTTGCCTAATTTCTCTGGCTTATGTTTCCAGAACTCTATTAAATTGGAGTGGTCATAATGGACATCTTTGTGGCTTATTGTTTTTGCAGGATCCTGAAATTTGAATGGAGTCTATAAAGTTACACAGTTATGACATATGTTGCAATGCAGAGAAGAAAGGTTTTGTACTGAGACTTTTAGCCAAATGGAGCAAAGAGTATGTGATTTTTTGTGTGTAAGCATATGCACAAACATACTATGTTACAAAACTATTCTGAACAAATAATTTTTTTGACAAGAATGAAAAACACAAGTGGTTCTTATAAAGATATATATCTCATATCTGTTGTTTTGAGTTGTATGGATTAAAGCACTACACCATTAACAAAATAACACTGTTTTCTGGCTGAGTTACCATTGTATTGATGTTATTATTGCCCTAGCACTTATGTGTATAATTTGTTTCTACTTCCCTTTTATTGTTCTTGGTCACAGTGTCTAAGTATCATGATGCTGTTCCATCTTTGTGTTAGTTTCTGAATATTAGAGAAATGGCAAAATTTGGTATCATGAAAGTTCTCTTCTTGCATTAATCAATTTATATGCACTCTAAATATTCTAGAAAAATCTGTTTTTACTCTAGTGCTAGGACATAAATATTAGCTGAATACTTGAAATAATTATTTATTTGTGGATTTGGTAATGTACAGAAAAGGCACTTTCTATCTTAGATTCACTAGATTATCAGTTGAAGTTGCATTGTTTTTGTAGGAAGATCTCTTATAGTTTGTGCTAGTTGTCCCCCAAAGCCTCATGCAGTCATGGGTAGTCTTCTAGAGTTTGTGATTAAGTCATAATAGACTGGGTGTGAATGCTGCTAGGATTATGGGTCTGACCTACACCCAGCTTGGGGCAGATAGCCTGAATGCAACTCAAGGGAGGCACACTTGCTCTCTGCAGCCATTGTTGTTGCTACTCCTTCCATTTGCTCTCTGTTCTTTGCGGCCACCGTGAATGTTCTTCTCTGTGCTCTGTGTGTCACTCTGCCTTGGAGCCAGCTGAGTATGGACTGAAACCTCCAGTGACTGTGAGCTAAGTAAACCTTTCCTTCCTTCATTTTGGGTGTTGGGTATTTTGTACCAGCATGACAGAACAGTAACTGAGACACAATTTGGTACTGAGAGTGGGGCCATTGCCATAGCTAAACCTGATCATGTGGATTACAAGCTGTAGGAAATGGCTTATGGGAAGAGATAGGAAAGGTTTGGAGATATCACCTATAAGAGAAGCATTGGAATGGCTTTGGGTGTTTTGTATTGGAGATTCTAATCAGAGCTCAGAAGACCAGAGGGCTGATAGAAATCCTGCCTGTAAAACCATGCTGGGGAGGTTTCTTCTGCAAAAAGGACAACATTGGTTGTTGGACTCTAGATAATTTGTGTTACAGTGTGGCAGAAAATATGTCTGAATTAGGCTCGTCTCCAGAGACTGCCTGAGACGGAGATTAAACAGGGCATACTGATTAATCTTAAAAAAACCTTAAAGCAGCCAAATATTGAGGCAGTGTCATGGTTGCTTTTGGGGTGTTTAGTCAGATTTATGTTGAGAATCAAGAGCAAACAGCCCAGCAGGATTATTTAAAATATTGTGAGTTTGGCCAGAAAAGCAGCCCCAATAAAGCTATAGAATGCAAAGACAGAGCTGAGAGGATCTCCATTGCTTGGAAGGAACGAGAAATGATGGACTAAGGGCATCACAGGAGGTGGCAGGTCTCCCCCCTTTGCAGCCTTTGTGGCCTCAGAACTACAAAGGTGGGGCCTTTGCCTTGGGGAAAAAGTTGCAGAGCCCATGTTCCAGAATGGTGGCAGAGACCATACCAGGTTCCAAATGGCACTGGCAAGAACTTTTCCTGGGAATCACAATAAGAGTGCACAGCGATTCATGCACTCAAACCCTACAGCCAAGAGAGAAGGAAGCCCAGCTACAGCCAAGCTGGCATCAGACCTTGGCATCATGTGCATGGCAATGGTTTCTGGTGCTTGAAGAATGCAGGAGTTCTGAGGTTAATAAGGCTTCCACCTCTATTTCAGAAGAAGGCCACAGAGGCTAGGCAGTGTGCCCCTGGGAGCGCAATGTGTAAAGCTGTGAGTGAGAAGTCTATTTGGTGAAAACTCCAGAGGTTGGGAAAAACCAGGAATGTGGACGACATAAGGGAAACTGAAAGAAGAGTGCAAAGCCAGCCTAAGAGAAAAGTCGAGGGAACTACCACCAAGAGTGCTATAGGTGTAAAGCCATATAAGGTCTTTGGAGCTCACAATTTATCTCAGATTGCTTCAGATGTTCCACCTGGAACTATAGTATTTAATGTTTGCCCTGCTGGATTGTGGACTTGTGTTGGTCCCAATGCTTGGTATCCTGCTGTGTGTACATTTGAAATGGTAATGTTTACCTTATGTCATTGAGTGTTGGTAGTGTTTAACTTTTCATTTGTACATGGCTTCACAGCTAAGACTTTGCCTTAGATCTTGAAGAATACTTGGGACTTGGACTTTCAGCAATGCTGAAACTGTTAGGACTTTGGCAGCTCTTAGAGATGGACTAAAATGCCTGTTAGACAAAAGGATGTGCATGAGACTTTGGGGCTCGAGGGGTGGAATGTTGTGGTTTGTGTCTAGTTGTCCCCCAAAAGCTTCATGCAGTCACAGAGCAGACTTCTAGAGTTTGTGATTAACTCATGGTCCACTGGGATTATGGGTGTGAGTACTGCACCCAGTCTGGGCAGAGAGCCTGAATGCAACTTAAGGGAGGCAGACTTGCTTTATGAAGCCACTGGTGCTGCTCCTCCTCCCATTTGCCTTTTGCTGCCACTATGAACGGTTGCTTTCTGCCCTGTGCCACTCTGCCTTGGAGCCAGTTGAGTATGGACAGAAATGTCCAGTAACTGTGAGCTCAATAAACCTTTCCTTTCTTCATTTTGCATGTCAGGTATTTTGTCCCAGCAATGAGAGAAATGTAACTGGGAAAAGGTCTGAAAGAAAGAAGAGTGATTTGGAAAACAAGAAGAGTGGACTCTATTTCTGATGTAATCCGAAGCATGTTTATATGAAAAGTAACTTCAGAACTGTCCTAATCTTTTTAGATAGTTTTTCTTATTTCTTATAGCTTAGATTACACAGTTTTGCTTTTGCAAATTAGAATATTTGAGACATTCCACCACTTTCTCTGGTTCATGGGAGCCTACTTAGACTACGTCCACATACCTTCATCCAACAGTTACTTTGTGGCTCTTGGGCTCTTCAAACTATGGCAATGGCTCATTTTCACATCCTGGAATATTGTATCACTTTGAACCTCATCTTTTTTTTCCATTTATTTTTATTTTATTAAAATACAAATGTCAATCAGACAGTTTCAAGACACCTTAACCATACAGAGTCGATGAATTAATACATTGCAAACTGTTTTCATAACGTTTTGGTATTGTACAAGGTGCATACATGATATTATATTTACAGATATTATTTCAGCAGATATCTCTTATCAGTGAATTAAGAGTATAGTTGCTTACTTATCTTTTTTTCATAGCTGAATTATATCAAAAATTCAATAATTATTTACCTAGTGGATGACCATAGCACTAAAAGCCGACATAATATCCTGTCCAACCACCATTAGTGCAGATCTTGCCTATCATAGAATTATGTAGAAGCACAGTGTTATCTATCCCAACTGTACTGTCTATACACACACATCATGATTTTTTCTTCCTACAACCCTTCCTTTGTCT
>PVKA01046242.1:0-15051 GCA_004027165.1 Ctenomys sociabilis
CTTCTTTTTTTTTTTTGCAGAACTGGGGATTGAACTCAGGCCATTACACTTGCCAGGTAAGGGCTTATTCTACTGAGCCATCTCCCCGGCTATCTTTTTACTCTTTTATTTTATTTTATTTATTTATTTATTTATTTTGGCGGACCTGGGAATTGAACTCAGGCCCTTGCATTTGCCAGGCAGGTCTTTTTTTATTTTTATTTATTTATTTACTGTAGCTGGCTCAGCCCACCCTGGGTGGTGCCAGGGACTGAACCTTGGCCCTAAGCACTTGTTGCTTGCCTAAGCAGGTGCTTTAGACTGTTGAGCTATCTTGCCGGCCCCCTATTTTCTTTTTTAACTAGTTAAGTTTATTGGTACATTTTAGGTAGATGTACTGATCACATTCATCATAAGGAGTTTGCACCTATACACGACCACCTGATTCTTTCTTCCATCTCCTCCCTTCAACTCCTCTTCCCTTCCTTATTTACAAAGGCTTTGTTTTCATCTTTCCTTTCTACTTTTTTTTTCCTTATCCCTCCCTTTCTTCTTTTCCCATCCCCCACCCCCTTTCCCCTCTTATGTTTGAACATTTTTGGAAGGTAGAATTGAACTCAGGACCTTGTGCTTGCCAGGCAGGCACTGTGTCACTAAGCCATATCCCCCCCATAACATTTTCTTTCCAGTTCTCAGTATCTATCATATATTTTGGTCCTAATTTACATGTTCAATTTCTCACAATACTTGGTACTTTTAAATATTTATTTATTTATTTATTTGTTTTGCTTTATTTATTTTGTGGTACCGGGGATTGAACTCAGGACCCTGCATTTGCCAGGCAAGCGCTCTCCCCGGCCCTCAATCTTTTTAAAACTATCAAATTATACTTGTACTTTTACCCTCTCCCCATTGAGTGCTCTAAGCATGTGCTCTGCCCCTGAACTCCTGTTTCTTTGGGGGGCGGGGACCAGGAATACTCCTCCATTTTCTTTTGAACCAGGAATCAAACTCAGGACCTCACTCTTGCCAGGCAGGTGCTGTACCACTGAGCCATGTCCCCAGCCCTAACGCCCCTCCTCCTCTTGTGGTGAAAGCTTTTCCCCTGGAAAATTCAGATCCCCTGGGGACTGCTGACCAAAGGCACTGGAGGATGCTGCAGTCTGTCCTCTCTGAACAAAGAGCCTCAGAGAGCATGGAGGCCTGATCTCTTTAAATTATTGATGACAAGTTTAATGCTACTACAAAGCATTCCGTGCAAAGTGTGGATCTGGACTCTCAGGCACCATTCTCCAGAGCTGGCAGTGACTGTGTTAGAGGCTGGCGAAGTCAGAGTGTGGAAACTCCCACGCACACCCAGGAAGGTTCCATCCCTCAGTAGATACTCAACTGAACATGTTTCAGGGATTGGAAACCAGGGTGAATGTGGCCAATTCAGTAACCTGAGCCCCTCGGGAGGGCAGTGGGCACAGCTGTGCTGGACAAAACTGCCCGGATGGCTGACTTTTCTGTCTCGCTTGACAGCACAACACGGCGTGCTCTTTACCACGGTCATGCGTTTTCCTGTTACTGCGCTTCCAAAAATAGTACTCTGTGGCAGTTCCTCAGCATACAGGTGGTCCCACAAGAAGCCTAGAAAGCAGGAGGAAATCATTTCAGTGAGTTTGGGTAATGTGGTCAAGAGCCATGGGTAGGATGGTAGAGTTGGGATTGGAACTCAGGCTGTCACTGAGCCCTACCATCCAGGCAACCTCAGAGGCTGCCTGCATGCAGAGAAAGAGTGACAGAAGCCGGGCGTGGTGGCGCAGGCCTGTAATCCCAACACTTGGGAGGCTGAGGCAGGAGGATTGTTGTGAGTTCGAGACCAGCCTGAGCTACAAAATGAGCTTAAGGCCAGCCTGAGCTGCATAGCAGGACCCTGTGTCAAAAAGACAAAAAAAAAAAAAAAAAAAAAAAAAAAAAAAAAAAAGAAAGAGTGACAGAGAGCAGGCGGGAGAGCTCTAAGGGGAAGCCCCTCACACCGGCTGGCCCCACGTAGCTGTCTGGCCCACCAGAGAGTATCACTTTCATAGTCCAGAAAGGCTTTTTTTATTGTTGTTGTGGTACCGGTCATTGAACTCAGGACCCTGCGCTTGCCAGGCAGGCACTTATTCTACTGAGGTATCTCTTTAGTCCTAGAAGAGCTTCTTTCTGCTGTTGAAGATGAGAAAGTTGGCTTATGTTGCTATTCAACTTGTCTTCCAGGGGCCTTCCTGTGAGCTCAGTTGTTTAAGTGCCTGCTTAAGCAAAGCTGTCAGGCTCAGGATTCTGTGGTTCGATTCCCAGATCCCCATGCTTAGCAGACCTGTCCTTAAGACAACTTGAGGGGACAAAAGAAAAAATATATATCCTTAAATTGTTTTCCAGTGTCTCAAGTTATTATCAGACCAGCCAGCCTCAGCGAGCTCCTTTCCAGATTTAAAATACCTGTAAGTCACTTTCATTATGAAAGCAGGCTACACTTGTTACAAAAACCTCAGATGTGCCGGGCATGGTGATGCATGACTGTAATCCCAGCACTCCGGAGGCCGAGAAAGGGGATTGTTACGAGTTCGAGACCAGCCCGAGCTACAAAGTGAGCGTAATGCCAGCCTGACCCTGTCTCAAAAAGACAAAACCAAAACAAAACAACCCCCCCACACAGATGTACAGAGACAATGAGCACTCCCAGCCCATTTTTCTCTCCCAGCATGGCCCTATGCAGCATGTGTTCAAAACCCAGTCAGACTGTCTCCTAATCATTCCTACTGAGGGCTCTACCATGTGTTGCTAAGAGAGCTAGTGAGTCCTTCTCAGGTGTCTGAATGAAAATCTGGGCTAAAGGGTGGTCAAATAACTCAGCAGATTAAAGTGCCTGCAAGCAGGCACAGGGGCCAGGCGTTTGACCCCCCAGGGTGCGGGTGTGGTGGCACGTGTCTGTAATCCTAGCTCTTGGGAGGCTGTATATAGGAGGATCACTACCAGTCTGATCTAGTAGTGAGACCCTGAACACCTGGTAGATCTTCTCTTTTTTTCTTTTTCTTTGTACAGGGTCTCACTATGCAGCCCACATTCATAGTGATCCTCCTGCTTTCTGTTTCCCTAGTGCTGGGATTACAGGCGTGTGCCACCACGCCCGGACTCCATCATTGGCTCAGTGCACCCAAAGGCTGGGCTGGCGCGGCATGCGGAATGAGGTATCGAACCCTGGTCCTTGTGCTTACCTAAGTAAGCGCTTAGTCCACTGAGCTATACTGCTGGCCCTGACTCTTTCTTAAAATACAAAAAAAAATGCGGCTGGGGAGATGGCTCAGTGGAATAAGTGCTTCCCTGGCAAGCACAAGGGCCTGAGTTCAGTCCCCAGTCCTCCCCCCCCACACAAAAAAACTAAAATACAAGAAAATTTTTTTAAAAAAGGAAAATCTGGCCTAGCAGTCAGTTAAGTAATTATTTGGGTTTTCAGCAAACTTTCATGGGATTTTGTGTGCTGAGGCACTGGCAAGCCAGGCAGGGCACAGCTATCTGCCCTTGGCCCCTGCCTTGGGAGCTCATCCTGGGTTCCATGCTCCTGTGAGCCAGGGGTACAGTGGGGATCCCCGTGAACAGTGCAGCCACCACTGTTAGCACTGCTTAAACACTATTAAAGCAGGCTTGGTGGCGCATGCCTGCATTCCCAGAACTCAAAAGGCTGAGGCAGGAGGATTACCAGCAAGTTCAAGTCCAGCCTGTACTATGTAGTGAGAGTCAGAAAAAAAAAAAAAAAAAAAAAAAAAAAACTTTGAAAATGTCACCTATTATAGTTAGCTGCTTGTCAAAGAAGTCAGATAGTGTACATAAGAGCTCTCCACAGGTAACCTGGACTCAGGCTGACGTAGGTAGGGGTGGGGGCAGCACAACTGCTCCAGGAGCTACCAGCAGTACATTGTTGTTTGGTCTCATTTTGATTGCCCAGAGCTCCCCGGGTAGTATTTGTAAAATGTTTCATGTGTGCAGGGTATACACTAGGTCAGCTAGCAATTCTGCTGCCTCAAGGATCAGCTTGTAGGCTGGCCAGACAGCTAAGCGGATTAAAGAGCCTGTTTAGGAAGACAGAAGGATTGGGTTAGATACCAGGCATGCCATACTCCACTCCCCCCAACGCCCTACCCTCCCAACCCGAAATGGGCAATTGAGACTGGGTGTGGTGGCTGGGGAGGCTGAAAATAGGAGAATCACTATGAGTTCCAGGTTTGTAGTGAGACTGTAGACCCTGTACTAAATAATTAGGGAAAAAAAAAAAAAGGAATCAGCTTGTATTCTATTTCACCAGCACTGCACTTTCAAAGTGGAAGGAATTAAATTTAAATTTATGTATTTGGAAAAAAAATAAATTTATGTATTTGGTACAGGGTCTCACTCCACAGCTTCTAGGCGGTGCTGACACAGCGTGTGATGCTGGGGATTGAACCCAGTCTCGTGCTTTTGCCAGGCTGGTGTGCGTAGGCTGCTGAGCTATTTCTGCAGCTCCAAAATGGACGGAATTAACAGCGTAAAAGGATTTGCTGTATAGAGGAAGAGACTCTGGAGTAGGGCTGGAACACAGGTTTCTCACACCTGTCCATGTCTTTTCCACTACATGCTTGCAATGCATTTTAGGGCACCAAGTGCATGGTCATCTTTCTTTTTTTTTTTTTTTTTTTTTTTTGAGACAGGGTCTCACTATGCAGTTCAGGCTGGCCTTAAGCTCACTTTGTAGCTCAGGCTGGTCTCGAACTCACAACAATCCTCCTGTCTCAGCCTCCCGAGTGCTGGGATTACAGGCCTGCGCCAGCACGCCTGGCTCTGCATGGTCATTAATCTTTTTTTTTTTTTCTGGAACTGAGGATTGAACTCAGGCCTTTGCGCTTGCCAGGCAAGTGCTTATTCTATTGAGCCGTCTCTCTGGCCCCACATTAATCTTGTATAAACTCCTCCAACACCACTTCAGCTCTGGAGACCAAACCTGGGCCTTATATGTGTGAAGTAAGCACTCCACCACTGAGCCACGGACTGTGTGTCTTTCATCCAGGGCTGATTTTATTATTAATATTATTGTTGTTGTTGTTATTATTATTATTATTTTGGCTTCTTGAGATGGGGTCTTCCTATGTACTTCAGGCTGACCTTGAACTCACTAGCCCAGGTTGGCCTCAAACTAATGGCAATCCTCCTGCCTCAGCATCTCAAGTGCTGGATTTGTGCCCCCACACTGGGATTACAGGCATGCACCACCACACCCAGCTCATCCAGGTCTGATTATATCATCTGGGTAAATGCCATGCAGCAGACATTTACAACTGGATAGGTTGCTCACTGTAGTTGATAAATAGTCCGATGGCAAGGCAGATACCTAAGGGGTCTGTAGCTCAGGAAACTTGGAGAGGAGCACCAAATGGAGGAGTAGGGCATGGTAGAGAGGATTCCCAGGATAAAGAAAATGAAAATCATTCAGAGGAACAATCTGTATTGTTCTGCCCCCCACCAACCATATAAAAATCTGGGTTTCCAAGCTTTGGAGGAAGAGATCAAACTACGTGTTCATCTACAGTGGACAGAGATTTATGTTCAAATTCTGTTGAGAATCCCTGAACCTCAGCTTTCCCATCTGCAAAATAGGGATAATAGAAACGTTGCACTGCAGCCACAATGAAGCTAAAGCGACCACCAGCACCAGGGTACTCAACCTCGGGTGGCTGCCACCGGGACCACCGAGTACCTGCTGACTTCCAGCAGGGGCGCTGGGGCCTGCGCGCCCATCCAGGTCAGGTCCTCGAGGATCCGGCTCCGCTCGCCCCGCCGAGCGCCCGACTGGCGCACGCCCCACCCACGCGTGGGGGGAACCCCAGCGGGGCCTGGGGGCGGAGCCTGCCCCGCCCCGCCCCCCGCGCCCCGCGCCCCGCTCCGAGGCCCGGAAGGCGCCGCTCGCGCTTCCGCCTTCGCCGGGCCTGCACGGAGGGCGGAGCTGCGGCCTGAGGACGCGACGACGGGAGCCCAGTTCCGGCGAGGAGGCCGCGCCAGTGACAGCGATGGCGGCGGAGTCGGCGCTCCAGGTGGTGGAGAAGCTGCAGGCGCGCCTGGCCGCGAACCCCGACCCCAAGAAGGTGGGCGGCGGCGGAGCGCGGGGCGCGGGCGGGCGTTGGGCGCGGCGGGGTCGTAACGGCCGCGGGCGGCGCGGCGGGCCGGCTCGAGCGCCGGGCGGCCGCGAAGTTCGGCGGGGCGGGCGGCCGGGCCCCGCCAGCTGCTTCCGTCGCGGCGCCGGCCCGGCCGAGGAGGGCGCGGGCCCAGGCCCTGGCGGCCTCCCGGGAGCTCCCGGGGCGGAGCTGCGCCGCGGACCTTGCGGCCTGGCCGCCCGGGCCCGCGCCCACTTCCAGGCGAGCCCGGCTCGCCGCGGCTCTGGCAGGAGCTCCGGGGCCGCTGTCGCCGGCCTCCTCGGGTGACTGCGAGCCGGCGGCGAGCGAGCGGCTTCCGGGCGGTGCGCGGGTGAGGAGCGCGGCGGAGCGAGGGGAAGAGCGCGGGTCCGCCGAGCCTGTCGCTGCTCCCGCTTCTCCCTGGAGTTAACCCAGCAGGACGCGAGTGCGCGGCAGGTGCTAATCGTTTTTCCAGAACGTTTCGTTAAGGCCCCTTTTGCATTATTTGCTCCTGACTTGGCACAGGGAGGTTTCTCAGTTTCCGAGAAAGTTGTACACAGCCTGTCCCCATCAGGTTGCTTTCTAACTACTCATTCATGACCAGCTCAGAGATCCACCTCTTCAGGGAGAAATGTTATAAATGTGTGAAGACTTAAACGCTTGCTTGCTTTTCTTTCTCTTCTTTTTTTTTTTTTTTTGCGGTACCGGAGATTGAACTCAGGAGCCTGCCCTTGCAGGCAGGTGTTTATTCCACTGAGCCATCTCCCCGGTCCTCTTTTTCTTTTTCTGGATGGTTTGGTAGTACCTATTGGCCAGGCAAATTTACAAGTTTCTTTTTACAATAACTCTTTGTACACATCTGATAAACGGTCATTATTTCTGAGTTCTAGTGTGTTGTCCTGAACACTATAGGATTTGTAATTGACTTTTAAAACCTTAAAAGCGGTATTATGTAAGCAGCCTCGTTTCATCTTTATTTCCACTAGATTTTAAAAATGCTCTGTATCTGTAGTCATTTTTCCACGAGGATTTAATTTTCAAAGCCGCTTTTCTGGTAGTTGTTATGTGTGAAATGTCAAGTCAGGGAAAGGTCTAAGTAGGTATATTTCAGTTTATTAGTAATTTTAAAAAAGGATTCATGCTTCTTCTCAGGTAGGAAATTACCCCAGGGTTGGGAAGCGTAGTTGAGTGGAGCAGTGTTCACCTAGCATGCTTGAAACCATAGGTTCGGCCCTAAGCGCTGCGAAAAACAGAAAATCATCATGATTTCCTGGCTTTGTGTTGTGAAATGAACATTATGAAGATGAGAAAATGTTGGTAGGTCATTTTTTTTTTGCAAAGGGCATGATAGTTGACATTCAGAAATGAGCTAACTAGGGAGGGAAAATCGCAAGCTGGCATACTGGCCGCCTCCCTTTCAACCTTCTGTTAACCCAACAAGCTCTCACAGGTTGTTCTTGAAATTGCAGGATGATTATAGAGCAGTATTGAATTTGCAACCAAATCTTGTTTTCAAACCCTTATTAGCCAGAGGCCGGTTTCCACACCTGTGTTCATGTCTTGTGCTAGTAAAAGTTGGTGTTTAAGTGTAACTCTTTTCACTGCAACTGCCTTGCGAGAGAGAGGTATCAGGCAGACCTGGGCCACTTGGTCTCTATTGGAAATGATTTTCAGACAGTTACATGACCTGTGTTACATTTTGAATGGGCAAACTACTAAGAGCAGAGATTGACAGTTGGAAAAGGGTCAGTGTTGAGAGCATTTTTTTTGAGGGGGGGGGTCTCAGGTAGTGTGCAAGAGACAATCAAGATTTATAAGCATGTACCTGATAGTGCTCAGTGGTGTGCTCTCAGTTCTGGTAGCTTTGTTACTGCATCAGACTTTCTTGGGATTTAGTGATAGAGTGAAGTCTTTCTCTTCTGTTAGGCTAAGTCAGTTTGAAAGTCTTGAGGTCTACTTCAGTTATTCCTACTAACTCCAGTGGAGAGGCAGCATTACTTTTCATGTGAGTGCTAGGCTTTAAAATAGACTTGGTGACTCCTGGCCCATTGTTCAGTGTTGGCCTGGTAGAGTGTCTCCTTGGTGATATCCTTTCTTTACCACGTGGACTTAATTTTTGGCGGAACCGGGGATTGAACTCAGCCCTTTGTGCTTGCCAGGGAAGCACTTGTTCCACCGAGCCATCTCCCTGGCCCTTACCACATGAACTTTAGATTTTGTTGTTTGTTTGGTACTGGGAATCAAACTTGGGACCTCGAGCTTGACAGGCAGGTGCTGTATTTCTGAGCTATATCCTCAGCCCATCACGTGGACTTTAAACTGACAAAACAGTGTAATAGGAGAAGCTCCTCTGCCTTGTTCCAAGGATGCTGTGAGGTAGGCGTTTGAGTTGTTGCCTGTTTTCTTTCCTTAAGAATACTGTTAGTTACCATGATTGCCTCTCAGCTTGTTTAGGTGAGTTCTGTAACCTTGGTGGGGGCTCAATTCTTTTTTTTTTTTTTTTTTTTTTGGTGGAACCAGAGATTGAACTCAGGCCTTTATGCTTGCCAGGGAAGCGCTTATTCTGTTGGGCTTATTCCATCTCCCTGGCCCTGGAGCTCACTTCTAATATCTGTAAAATGGGGAAAATACCCACATCAGAGGCTCAAGTAAGGTAACAAGCTATTTTATACTTTTTCAGTAATTCTGTTAAAGGAAGTTGGCATGAATCTTTGTACCCACAGTGTGGGTAATGAATATGCATAAAACTTTTTTTCTGAGTTGGATGATGGTGGGGCTAGAATTTGAAGTGGAAGCTGATTTTCATTGAGCTATGAAGTTTCACTTTCCTTTGATACAGCACTTAGCCTCTAGCCTCTTCTTTCCAAGCAAGATCATTACCTGTGATCCAACTGCTCTGCCCAGTGACTGTGTTAGGTAATTATAGAAATAAAATAAATGTCCTTGTCACTCCACTTATTAGCAATATGGCATATCAAGTGTAGCGTAGGTCATAGAGAAATAAAGATCTTGTCTGAAGATAGGACAGTTATCTTTTTGAACTACTTCTGCATTGTAACACTCCTTGTGTTGTGTGATTTTCATATGCATAGGAACATTTCCTAGACAGAGGCTTAGCTGGTTAACAGTAAGCACGTATTGCTGTGGGCACCACAACTAAGCCTGCGTGTAGCTGTCTCAGTTTCTCCTCATGACCTGTGAAGCAGAGACTGGGTCCAGCTCCCTGTCTTGCAGATGAGGTGGCTAAAGTTCAGAGAGGTTTACTGACTGGGACAGGATCACCCGGCAGCAGGTAGAAAGCCTTTCTCTGATTCTGGAACTATCTTCCTAATTACCAGACCTATTTATTTATTTATTTATTTAGGTACTGGGGATGGACCAATTTTGACCTAGTTTTAGTGGCTACAGAAAGGAAATGTGGACAAGCCCAGATCTTTTTCTAAACTACCCAGGCCTATTCTGTTCATAGAGCAAAGTTCTGATGCCAGCAGTTCACAGTTGCTCTTGTCTTTACTACTTGTATTTAAGAACCCCATGTTAAACGCTGTGTCCCTTCTTGACACATGGTACTGTCTCCTAGCACTGCCGCCTTCCATTTACTGCTTTCTGTGTCTGTCCATGGGCTACTTTCCTGAAGTTGGGAACTTTTCTCATAAATACTCAGTCAAAACTGGGGCTGAGCTGTGGATGGTGGTGCACACCTATAATCCCAGCACTGGGGAGGCTGAGACAGAATAGCTGTGAGTTTAAGGCCAGCCTGGACTACATAGCAAGGCTCTTTCTCCAAAGAAAACAGAAACCAGAAAACTAAAAAAAAAAAAGTAGGGCTGACAGTTACTGATGCTTTGATGATTTATCAGTATTTGGAGGCTGTGATTTTCTCAGCCCCTCACCTTCCTGTGATTCAGGATAGCAGTCAAAAGCATGGATTCTGAAACTAGACTTGAGCGAGTCCTGCCCTGCTGCCTTCCTAGAGCAGGTAGCATAGCTTCTCTGAGCCTGCTCTCACACTTGAGAAAGAGATATAACTGTACCTGTTATTGTAAAACAGGTAGCAGACCATGCATTTAACCATCAGAGAGGCATATTCCAGTGACTTTGACTTTATAGAAATTAATGTTTGTCTTATTCTCTCTGCAGCTATTGAAATATTTGAAGAAACTTTCCACCCTACCTATCACAGTAGACATTCTTGCGGTAAGAATTACATATTTTTATCCCATCTCCTTTCCACTGGAGAGTATACAGGAAGCTTTAGGAGATGAGCTTTGGAAGTGAAAGAAACCAGATCCAAAATCTGCATGTCTTACGATTTTTTTTTTCTTTTTAATGAAATCTCCAGAGTAAGCAAATACATCAACAGAAAATAGATGAGTGGTTTTTGGGCTGGGGGAATTGAGACAATCAGAGCCTCTTTAGGGTGATGGAAATATTCTGGAATTAGAGTATGGTGATGGTTGTGCAATATTAGGAGTATTCTAAAAACCACAGAGTTGTATATTTAAATGGTTAAAATGGCAAATTTAGCTGGGTATAGTGGTGCATATCTGTAATCCCAGCATTGGGAGACTAAAGCAAAAGGATCCACAGGAGCTTGAGGCCAAGCAGGGCTGCATAGTGAGATTGTCTCAAAACAGTAACAACAAGCCGGGTGTGGTGGTGCATGCCTGTAATCCCAGCACTCAGGAGGCTGAGGCAGGAAGATTGTTGTGAGTTCAAGACCAGCCTGAGCTACAAAGTGAGCTTAAGGCCAGCCTGAACTGCATAATGAGACCCTGCCTCAGAAAGACAAAAAAAAAACCCCCAAAACAAAACAATAACAACAGAGGTAAATTTAATATTGAATGAGTGTTTTTTTTTTTGGTGGGGTGGGGGTTTGCTGAGGAGTAACTCCAGGGCATAGCACATTGAAGGCAAGTGATCTGCCTCTGAGCCGTACCCTCAGCCTTATTATATAATTTTATTTAAAATTAAAATGAATTAGGGGCCGGGGAGAGCTAGCTTAGTACAATAAGCACTTGCCTGGCAAGTGCAGGGTCCTGAGTTCAATCCCCAGTCCCACACAAAAAAAGAAGAATAAAAAGAACATTGGCAATGTTTAAGTCAAGTTAAATGTATCTATTTTCTAGAAGAGGTTTATTTTTTGTTTTTGGTGCAGAGGACCAAACCCAGAGCTTCCTGCTTGTGAGGCAAGCATTCTGCCACTTAGCCAAATCCCCAGCCCCAAATATATCTATTTTCTAGAAAAAAAAGTTATAAATTTATTGTATTGCCTGAAAAAGAAAAAAACAAACAAACAAAAACATTGGCTTCAATATGTAATAGTACTGAGTTCAAATCCAAGTTCTATGGTTTTAGCTGTGCCTCTGCAAACTGATTCCTGGCTCTAAGGTGAAGACTGAGAGGCCTGATGCAGAGGCTAGCATGGCCTAATCCCTTTTATTACTGTTTCTAAAGTTCTGATCAGGGGTCAGGGAGATAGCTCAGTAGAATAAGCACTTGCTTGGCAAGCACAAGGTCCTGAGTTCAATCTCAGGTACCTCCCCCCAAAAAAGTTCTGATAGGGGAGATGGCTCAGTAGAATAAGCGCTTCCCTGGCAAGGGCAAGGGCTTGAGTTCAATTCCGGGTTCCTCAAGTTCTGAGAATGGATAGGATGTTTCTTATTTACTACTGTGTCATTAGCGATTTGGAAACAGGCAACAAAGTAACGAATGGAAATAGCAAGATGTATTTTAGCAAGCATTGATTCCCTTTCTGAATTGCTGAAGGCAAAAGGCTTGTTTCCCAAACCTGGGTTTGTTCAGTAACCTACTCTTTCAATTGCTTTGTTACATTTGTAGGAAACAGGGGTTGGAAAGACGGTGAATAGCTTTCGAAAGCATGAGCAAGTTGGGGACTTTGCCAGGGGCCTCGTGGCCCAGTGGAAGAAGCTGGTGCCTGTTGAACGGTAAGAGGTTCTTTTTTTTTTTTTTTTTTTTTTTGGCCGAACCAGAGATTGAACTCAGGCCCTTGTGCTTGGCAAGCAAGCAAGCAAGCAAGCACTTACTCTACTGAACTATCTCTCCAGTCCTACATCGGTTATATTTTGTTTTATTTATTGGCAGTACTGGGGATGGAAGTTGGGACCTTCTGCTTGCCAGGTAGGAGCTCATGCTATTAAGCTATCTCCCAGCCCTATATCAATTATTAAAAATCATTATCATTATGGAATATTAGAAACAATTTTTCTGTATTTGAGGAGAGGGTTATAGGGTGCTCAGGGTCTCACTGCTAGATTGGACTAGTAGTGATTCTCCTGTTTACAGCCTCCCAAGTGCTGGGATTATAGGCACATGCCACCATGCCCAGTCTCAATCGCCATTTTAGCGCACTGGGGGTGGGGCCAGCATGACAGGCTTGGGATCAAACCCTGGCCCCTGCATCTGCAAATTTAATCCTGTGAGCTATTTGGCTGGCCCTAGAAACAATTTAAAAATAGAGAAGATAAAAATTTCTGTCATTGAAGGATAGGCACTATCCCCAGTTTGGCATGTATCTTTTGTGCAGGGGTTGAGACAGGCTTTTTCCCTGCAGTTTGCGCTGGTGTTTGAGCTCACTTTGTAGCCCAGGCTGGCCTTGAACTTTCAGTAATCCTGCTGCGTCAGCCTCCCAAGTGCTGGGATCATAGGTGTGCACTGCTATGCCCAGCAGTTTAAGATGTTTCTTTTCTTTTTTTGTCTTTTGAGACAGGGTCTCACTATGCAGTTCAGGCTGGCCTTAAGCTCACTTTGTAGCTCAGGTTAGTCTTAAACTCACAACAATCCTCCTGCCTCAGTCTCCCAAGAGTGCTGGGATTACAGGCATGTGCCATCATGCCCGGCTTAGTTTGAGATGTTTCTGATTGCTTTTTTTGTTTGTTTTGGCTCTGGTTTTAGAGATCCAACATCTGGGTCTCACTCATGCCAAGCACATGCTTTACCCCTGAGTTATATAGCCCAGCCCTTTAAACTTCTTTAAAAAATTATTTGTTTATTTAGTTAGTTATTTGGTACAGGGTTCCACTTCAGAAGCTTAGACTCATAGTGATCCTCCTATCTCAGCCTCCTTAGTGCTGAGATTATAGGCATGTGCCACCATGCCTAGTTTCAGTGACCAGCACACCCCATTCACCCAGGTTTCCAGGTCGGCACAGCATGTCATAACAGGGGCTCAAACCTTGGTCCTTGTGCTCGCCAGGCAGTTGCTTAGACTGCAGAGCTATCTTCTCATTCAAGCCCTTCAAAGTTTGTAAAAGGCATTTATTTATTTATTTATTTTTTGGGGCAGAACTGGGGATTGAACTCAGGCCCTTGTGCTTGCCAGAGAAGGACTTATTCTACTGAGCCATCTCCCTGGCCACAAAGCCATTTTGTAAATTTTTTTTGAGACAGGGTGTTGCTATGCAGTTCAGGCTGCCCTTGAGCTCACTTTGTAGCTCAGGCTGGTCTCGAATTCACAACAATCCTCCTGCCTCAGCCTCCCAAGTGCTGGGATTACAGGCCTGCGCCACTTGGCCTCACAGAGGCATTTTTTTAAATCTCCCTTTTTATGGAACAAATTAAACATATTCCTGTGTTGAGAAAACCTTTGAAAATTTGCATGTTTCGTATCCACAAGATTTTTAAAATTATTATTATTATTATTTTTTTGAGAGATGGGGTCTTGCTTTGTATGTAGTCCAGATTGGCCTCAAACTCACAGCAGTCCTCTTGCCTCAGCCTCCTGAGTGCTGGGATTAAGGTTTTTTTGCATTTTTATTGGTGGGGGATTACTGGGAAATGAACCCAGATCTCTGGTTCTTCACATCTTATTGGTGTTGGTACAGAGTCCTTCTAAGTTGCCCAGGTTATGCTTGAACTTGTTTTCCTCCTTCCTGAGCTTCCCAGAAGGCTGAAATTGCAGGTGGGCACCACCCCACCTGGCTGAAGTACTCCAGTCCTGTTTTCCTTTTCTTTTTATTAGTACATGGTTGCAGTATGTAGTGATTGAATTCATCACGGAGAGGTGCCACGGGCCGTTTTCCCAGTGTTTAAACTTAGCTGAGTACTTGAAGCATCACCCTCTCAGGTTCTTACTGTGCCCTTGTTTGTGACTGGCTCTTCATCTTCTTTTGTGAGTTTGAGGCCTATGACTGACCAAAGGTGACGCTGAGGTGTATATCTGCTCTTTCAGAAGCAATGAGGCTGAGGAACAGGACTTTGAGAAGAGTAATTCGAGAAAGCGCCCTCGGGAAACTCTTCAGAGAGAGGAGGAGATGGAAGGGGACTACCAGGAAAACTGGAAGGCTTCCGGCAGCCGGTCCTATAGCCCTGAGCACAGACAGAAAAAACACAAAAAGCTCTCAGAGCTGGAAAGACCTCACAAAGTGTCTCACAGTCATGAGAGGAGAGACGAGAGGAAGAGATGTCTCAGAGTGTCACCTGCATACTCTTCAGACCCTGAGTCATCTGACTATGGGCATGTCCAGTCCCCTCCATCTGCTGGCAGTCCTCACCAGGTGTACACGGACCATTACAGGTCCCCAGAGGAAGAGCACGAGCCCACTGTTCCACATCAGAAACCTGGGAAAGGCCACAGTAATGCCTTTCATGACAGACTGGGGGCCAGCCACGAGCGACACCTGGGTGAAACCCATGGGAAAGGGACCCTGAACCCAAGCAGGGAGCACAAATCTTCCCATAAGGAGAAACGCTCCGGGGAAGCCAAGGGCGATGAGAAGTCCTCTTTGGGCAGAGAGAAACCACACAAGTCTCTCTCCAGAGAGGAGAGCCGAAGGCCGCTCTCAGGGGACAGTGCCAAGGAGAAACTGCCCTCCAGTGCCGCCAAGAAAGAAAAGGAAAGAGAAGGCAGTAGTCTCAAAAAGAAGTGTTTGCCCTCTGTGGAGGTTGC